>LPNX010515046.1:77163-159683 GCA_001517045.1 Pseudotsuga menziesii
GTGCTCTTCAAGCACCGATACCTCACTAGAAGCCTACATAAAGTAACATATGTCAATTTTAGATAGTAAAAATAATCATAAACATATATACTACATGGCCGGAAAATGATGTTTTCAAATAAAGTGAAACCATACATGTACCTGGAGGGGGGGAAGAGGTGGGTCAACAACAACCTCGCTTTGGTGCTCTTCAAGCACCACTGGCTCAATAGATTCTTGCATAAAGTAACATATGTAAAATTGATACATAAATGTACAAAATTGTATAAAGAGAAAGCACTAAATCAGAGAAAGTGATACATCAAAGTACAAAGAAAGTGATACATAAACATACCTGCTGACTTGTCAGAGGTGGGTCGACAAAAACCTCGCTTTGGTGCTCTTCAAGTACCACTGGCTCAATAGATTCCTGCATAAAGTAACATATGTCAAAGCGATACATAAATGTACAAAAATGTACAAACAGAAAGCATCAAATCAGAGAAAGTGATACATAAACGTACAAAGAAAGCGGTACATAAATGTACATGCTGGCTCGTCAGAGGTGGGTCATCAACAACCTCACTTTGGTGCTCTTCAAGAACCACTGTCTCAATAGATGCTTGCATAAAGTAACATATGTCAATTTTTCAGATAATACAAAGAAAACGAGACATATCAATGGGGGCAACAAGGAAAAAGATACTTGCACTCACAAAAAGCAATATAAGCAAGATTTGCAATATATACATATACCTAGGGGACGTTAGGAGGTCTGTAACCAGTGGATCGATTAACTAGAAACAAGAGAAAATGACTTCTACTTCCATTAGCGAACAAGTTCACCTTTTGGACATATTCATCAAACTCATGTTCCTACGTACAAAAGGATTTAAAGGTACAATTAGAAAAGTTCAAAAAATTAAAAAAGTACATGTTGAATCATTAAAATCACAATTAAAAGAAAGCGATACATAAATGTACCTGGTGGCTCGTCAGAGGTGGGTCATTGATCTGGTGCTCTTCAAGCACCAATGCCTCGCTAGAAGCCTGCATAAAATAACATATGTCAAATTTAGATAATAAAAAGAACCATAGACATATATACTACATGGACGGAAAATGATGTTTACAAAGAAAGCGAAACATACATGTAACTGGTGGGGGGGAAGAGGTGGGTCACCAACAACTTTGCTTTGGTGCTCTTCAAGCACCAATGGATCAATAAATGCATGCATTAAGTAAAATATGTCAATGTCAGATAATACAAAGAAAACGAGACATATACAGGATGGACAAAAAAATGATTTTTCCAAAGAAAGCGAAACATAATTAAAAGCATATTTAAAGGCATAATTAAAATCATATTTAAAATAACACAACAGGATTTGAACCCGAAATCCGACGACAGAGTCTGACGTCGTCCGAAATTTCGCACGGATGTGTCGGACAACAATCAATCATTAGAATGCTGATAATAGAATATTTATAGAGTCGTCGAATATCCAACACACGTGAGTCAGATTTTCGACCGTGGTAGTGTCGGGGAACCGACACTACCAGGGTCGGATCGTCAAAGTCTGCGAAAGCAACACTGGCAGATATCTGAAATTGACGCATCGGATACTCGACGGGGAACCGACACTACCAAGATGGTTTGTCGACGTTTGCGAAAGCAAAACTAGTGGTTATCCGACACTGATGCGTCGAATATCCGATGGGCGGTTTATAAAAAAAAATATAATAGATAATACTATATAATAAGAAATGACTTGTTTTCGTTTTGGACAGTCTGTTCAAGGGTTTTTGTGAATTGGGAGTAGGTACGGTAGACATGGCAGACAACTCTGTTGACCCGTGGCATTAAGAGCTCAACATCTTCTCATCACTGGAAATTACCGGTATACCATCCCCGGACACAGTGCAGAACATGCTGGAAAATTTGACAGCTGGAAGCGAGAGCAGGGTTCCGATTTCTCTGCTAGATGAAGAGAGCAAGGTTCTAGTTTCTCCACCAGATGAAGAGATGCTAGGTGTGTTTGCAGCACAACCATGGAAGGTGAAGGCTCGGTTATTAATTTGCTTGCAAAATGGATGGTCCATCTTCCTATTCATATGCAGAGAGGATGCAGACCTCATACACAGTAGAGTCTGGACATATGGGAAAACCCTGTTTTAGCTAAAGCAGTGGACCTCCTTGTTGGATGCGGAAACAGAGCAACTGGATACAATACCAGTCTGGGTTTGCTTGCCAGGACTACCATTGGAATTCTGGAACCCGGCCTGGCTTAGTGAAATTAGGAATGAGTTGGGGACTTTCATTGAAGCAGACCTCTCATTTCAACAGATGGAAATAAAAAAGGTATCTAGGATCCTAGTCTCTTTGAACATCAGAACCAGTCTTCCTGAAGCCTTTAATTTTGTATGGAAAAACAAGCAAAAAAGACAGTTGTTGGACTATGAAGGGCTCTCGTTTTGATGCCACAAATGTCATGAAACAAGACATTTGGCAAGAAACTGCCCAAAATATTTTCCCTCAACAACTGGAAGAAGGAAGTGGGTTAGGAAAATAGAGGCCCCGAGCTCCAAATAAATTGATCCGAACACAGCTTCAGAAGAAAATCCTCTTAGGTCGAAGGGCACAGAACAACCATTGGATCAACTAGAAAGAGTGGGAGTAGTAGCAGCAGAAAGGCCTCCTCAACAGACGGAACAACGTCCGATCGCGTCTCCCCCACTGGGTATGAAAATTTCTTCCCTTAACAATAAATTGAATGATTTGTCTTTGAATGACTCACCCACCCCTTCCACCATAACAAATGACTCACCCACTCAGTCCTCCTCTATCCATTTCCACCTTCGTTCAAGGGACATTCCAATCCCTCAAAAACCAAAAATCCCTACAAAAGGACTAGGGGTAAATGCCAGGATCACATCCAAAGGGAAAGGGAGAGGAATACCATCTCACCTCTCTACGACCCAGAGCATGGTGCTTAGGGATCAGGCAAGTGACAGACAAACAACCATTTTCAGGGCGCTTAGAGCAGTGCAAACCCCATATGGGGTGCCCAAATGAAATTTGTCTCCCTAAACTGCAGGGGTATAGCAAGCACCCGAAAAAGCTTGCCCTAAAAAGGATGATGGAGGTTCTATCACCAAAATTCATCCTTCCACAAGAAACAATGGGTCCAGAGATGGAAGTTGAAACTAGTTGAACCGTTCACTTCTTCCGCAATACTCTTTCACAGCGCAAAATGCCATCGGCCACTCTAGAGGTCTAGCAATTGGATGGAAGAAAACAAGCATTTGGTGCACAAACTCAGGAGGTGCATGCTTATATCTAAATCAAAGTCATTTTTTTCAAATTTCTTTGGGCCTGGGAACTAGAACCAACAGCTATGCAGAACTCATGACATTGAAATTACTTCTCTGTTTTGCCAATGAAAGAAATTGCAGACAATTATAAGTATATGGTGACTCAATGGTGGTTATAAACTGGATGAATAAGATACAGAAATGTAGAACTACTTCTCTAGATGCATTATTTGAAGAGACAACCCATTCTCTCTCATTGTTTGAATCAATCTCTTTCACTCATGTTTATAGGGAGTGAAATAAGGAGGTAGACATGCTCTCAAAGAAGGGTCTGACATTGCAATGGGGTGAATGGAAAATTTTGGAAAGACAGGACTCCAAGGCCACGGAATATCTGCACAGGCCTTTTATAAATCCATCACTCTAAAACTTTTTGTAAATTTGAAATATATTTTTGAAAGCATAGCACAATATCGGTCTTTTATGAATGGATGCTTTACTGAATTGTTTACTGATTTTTTTTTTTTTTTGCCATTGACTAAATTAATATTTTAATGAATGAGTTAATGAATGGTTTTTTCAACTATTGAATGATTGAATGGTTTAATCAATGTTTTAAAGAATGATTTAATGAAAGCATTTTTCAACTATTGAGTGAAATAATTTGCATTGTAGATGCATTGTTATTTGCTTTGTGAAATAGTGAAATAAATTGTTATTTGCAAGTATAGGCATTGGGTTTGGGGAGTTGAGAGTGATGTGAGGGGGGGGAGGGGCCATAAGAGCTTCCACCTTCACGTGTTTGGTCCTGTTTAATAGAGAATATTAAATTATTCTCGAAACAGAGAGGAGCTCAATGAATGGTAAGGAAGAATACATTAAAAAACATCTATTTATATATTTTTACTATGTAATTTTCACTATTTCTATTTGACTCCTCCATTGGAACTTGTTACTGATAGCATCGAGAAACATTTCCATAGTTAAGAGGTAATAAATGGAGTTTTGATTAGATCGATGGCCTTCTATACATAGTATTTTTGGTTATCCATGTTTTAACAGGTGATATATTCTTAACAATTAATTTACTTGAATAGTTGAATAGTATTGTAATTTACATTGTATTTATTTAGATTGTTTTTGTTATTTTCATAAACAAACATAAATATATTTGATGGGTCCTAACATGAAACTATTTCAACAGGACAAAAAATGAAGTATGTTGAATGATGTTTTGAAAGGTAAAGCATAAGAAGACAGTGTGAAGATCCAGAAATCAAGGTATAAATATGTTTTCTTTTGTTTGATTAAGTTGTGTATTGGGTATTTATGCATGTGCACACACATACATTTAGTTGATGATGATGATTACCATACATAGAGGTGAAAAACAATCACTAGAGGCAAGAATATAGACTATGTAAATGTTCTACAATTTAGGCAGGGGTCTTTTGACATCCTTGACATTTCTACATTGTCAGGTTCATCATTAAACCAAAAAGTTTGGAGTTGTTCCAAAACAAGAAAATTCTGCTTTGAAAAATCTATCTGTTGAAACAACTTGACAAGTGTTTATGAAGTGCATAGAGGCACTTGAAACACATTCCTGGTGAGAAAGAAGATCATAGGGCTTTAGTATTTCACATTGTGCACCTCTCCACATATTTGGATTTTTTTCTCTAGTTTCTCTTGAAAGATAAATGCTTTCCAAAATGGCTTCAAACCCATTTTTCAATTTTCAACCACCCTTACCAAATTGCATCCCTAGCTACAAATATTTTTCCAGATCAATGTTGCCATTTTCATCTTGGGATATATCATTGACGGCCCAGATATGCACATATTGGAAATATTAGGGAAAATTTCGAGGAAAATATTAGTAGGCATAAAATTGGACCACCAAAAACTTAGAAAATATCAGCAAGCATAATTTTAGAATTGAAAAACACAGAAAATACCAAAAACATCAGGAACAATAGAAAACTTTAAAGCTCAATAAAGTTTTGGAAATATTGGCAGAAATTGGAGATATTTGCAATGTTGTTGTAGATATTGATCTGATGCATCGGCGTGAAATATTTTTCATTGTAGATCTGTGTACATTCTTGGGTGTTAGGTTCAATCCCAATAATACCCACTCTCACAAACTAACAAAAACTTTCATTTAAACTCTACTTCTTGAACCAACTTAACTTAGAAACTACACTCCATGATTTCTTTGCTCCTATGTTTTGAGGTGGAATGTTGGATTCCGCAAAAATTTACTTTGAATAACCTTAAAAAAAATTCCATTACATTTTAGGTTATGGGATAACGGTGGTATCACATTGGGATAACACCTCTTGTGGGATGCATGAGAACCTCAAAATCCTCCAACAAATCCATGCAACTGAAAAGTGTAACATTTTTCTTCCTCAATATCTTTTCTACCAAGTGACTTTTCTTCATTTTTCTATATTTTCATATGATACATACCGATGGATCTCAAGTGAGCTGACCCCTAAAATTTGAACATGGGAACCTAAATTCATTCATACTATTTTTTTGTCATTACAAATTGACATTGAGAACTAGACATGACTTAGAGAAGTGATGGACTAAATACTGGCCTTGGGATGGAAAACTTGAACTCTAGGATTAAGACTTGAAAAATCAATACTGGCCTTGGGATGGTAAACTTGAACTCTAGGATTAAGACTTGAAAAATCAAAACAATAAACAATTCTTGTCACAAGAATTTAGTTGCATATGCATCCATTTATTTAAATATGAGCTCAAAAATTAAAAATATTGGCATGAGTAAAAAATGTCAAAGGAATCTCTTCTTGTCAGCTCATTACTAAGTATGTTGCTAGATTTAGGCGTTTTCAGATTCTGCACAAAAGAACTTTAGGTATATGAGAGAAACCTTATATTTAGTATCCATAATCTTCTCCATGACAGTCACAGATCTAAAATCTTTTCATAAATCATGAGGATTAGATCCCTCTTCAGGAACCTAACCATGCATTCATCAAATGCTTATTCATTTTGCATTTTTAAATTGCCATGGTTTGTTGGATTATGGACTCTAATCTAATCCACAGAGTTCTACATTTCCTTATTTTCCTATGTTGAATTTTGTCATGTTTGATCCATTTTGATAAGCAAAGTCCTAACATTTTTTCCATGAGTCACTTCATGTACAGGTGAGATCCACTCATTAAATTTTAAATCAATCTTTTCCAACAAGACCATACCCATCATCTATTGTTCCCCTAGATCCTTCACACATTTATGAAGAATGGGAAGCTCACGATCAAACTGGAACTTGTAGAAATATTATTTCAACAGTATCTATGCCACCGTCCTTGTAATGCATATGATTCAATAGCATATTGTAGCTAAGATGGAAGGAACTATTCAAAGGATCAACATTTCCTTTAACCACTAGTTTTGTAATGGATGTCTCCATTTATTGGATTGGTGAGGTATTCTTCATAGGACAAACTTCATTACTTTCAGCAGGTGATGATAGCATGGTCAAGTGGTGGGATGTCATAATCCAGGTATTGGAGTAATTATGTTTTGTTTATTTTATTTTGAAATAATTTCTAAATTTTCAACACTGTAGAGCATATTTCCCACTAGTATCCACAGGTCAATTGATTCCTTTTTTGTGTTTATACATGAAGAGTTACTAAATATAGAAGGGAATAAAGACTATGTTCGTTGTGGTGCAGCAAGTCTATAGAGTGTTGATTTATGGTGTGATTGGGATTTATGGTCATATGCATCTAGCTGGAGTCATTATTTGATTTATGGTCATATGCTTCCCCCTTTCCTCTTTTTCGTAATGGCGGAAGGCCTAAGAAAACTCATCCAAAATCAGGCAGAGAGAGGAGGAATAAGGTGCCTCTCGAGGGAATGGCAAAATAGACTCACCAGTAATTCATGGATGACACAATGCTTATGGGGCACCCTTCAGTCCAAGAAGCTCGTGCTTTCCAAAGGACATTAGAGGAAATTTCAACTCAAAATGGGCCTCCTAAAATGAATTAATAAAATAATATTTATTAATTTTGGAGGAAGAAAAGAAAAAAACTACTTTTTTGTTTGTATTTTTGACATATCTCCTCGTGTTTTTACTCAAATTTCGATCGGGAGAGCTCGTTGGATGCAGAATTAAATTCCGCATCCAACGAGCTCTCCTGATCGAAATTTGAGTAAAAACACGGGGATATATGTCAAAAATACAAACAAAAAAAGTAGTTTTTTTTTTTTATGATACCTATCCCCAAATTTATATTAAAAAAGTGTTTAAGACCTATAAGGTATTTCAAATTTAAAGCAATTTCATTAGCTAACACATGATGACATGGAATTTGAATAAAATTTAAAAGGCCCATTTTGAGTTGAAATTTCCTCTAATGTTTAACGCTCTTTGCAAAGGCGTCGGGGCTTGCAGTTAATGCTGCAAAATATCAAGTATTTTTTCTAAACACGACACCCATCACTCAAAGGAATATAGTTAGAATCTTCGGCTTCACCAAAGGAAATTTCCCCTCCAAGTATTTGGGTGTGCCTTTAGGTAAAGGGACCATAAAAAATGCTTCCTGGTAGGATCAAGAAGGGCAGGTTGTCAAGATGGGTTCTCAAGCCCTTGAACTTTCCTAGCCGACTTGTCAGGGTGAAGTCAGTGCTCCAAGCCATGCCAGTTTACCTTTTTTCTATTATCTCATCCCCCAAGACCATCACCAAGGAGATTAGGAGTATTCAATGAAGCATCCTTTGGGGAGGCAGAGAAACAAAGGACAAATTCTCTTTGGTTAGCTTGGAGAAAATATGCCCTTCAAAGGAAAAAGGTGGTTTGGGTCTTCGTGATTCGGAAGTGATGGGGGAAATTCAAGGTGCCAAAATTTGGTGGAGAATGTGCAACTATAAGTAGGAACCATGGGCCAAGATCTGGAACATGAAGTATGCAAGGGATCCTCCAAAAACCCATCTCATAAGATTCAATGAGGAACCCCGAAGATCTCATATCTGGTCGAAGGCTCTTATGTGACGAAATATAGTACAAGAACATAGTTTTTGGGAAATCAAACAGGGGAATGAGGCCAATTTTTGGGATGACTCATGGAACCAACTACCCAAGTTGGCGAATGATCCTCGATGGAAGCACATACGAGCAAGGGGGTTGGTATAGGGAGAGAGAAAGTTTTATCACTATTGGGAAGAGGGATTCCAGGGGAGCAAGAGACGATGGGATTTCCTGAACGAGAGTGCTAAGAGGATCTTAGAGGAAGAACTTTGAGAGTTCCTGAATGAACTTCAGGAGTGGTGCATTCTGCACAAAGACGGGGAAGATACCCTGCGGTGGGGATACACGCAAAAAATATCCTTCAACATAAAGGAAGCCTACAATATTAGGATAAGAAAACAGGAGGTGGAGGATGAGATATGGCCTAAGATATGGTCGACCAATCCTTGGCCAAAGGCACCTATTGCTAGTTAGTAGTCCAATGCAGAATATTGATGGGGGAGAATCTGAGAAGAAGAGGAATTGTAGGCCCATTTCAATGTGCCCTATGCAAATTTCAAGAGGAGAGCATGAACCACCTGCTTGATTCTTGTTCATTCTCCTCAGAACTCTGGGATAGGAGGGCTCATGCCTTTAGAAAGAGAAATAGGTGCAGGGGGGATCTAGGAAAAATTGAGGGATTGACATCCTAAAGCTTTCAAAAATCACGTATTGCGCACACTATGGAAAGCCTTTTTGGGACAGTTTCTGTGGGTGATTTGGAAGGAGAAAAATGGATGAAAATTCCAAGACAAGGAACACACACCAGAGGAAGTTGGGAAGACCCTTACCTCGAACCTTGTTGAGACAATTCGCGGCATGGAATGGAATGAGGATGATAAGGAGTTGAATGGCCCAGAATGGATAATTGCGAAGGGGATGGGGATTAACCAAATAAACTCTTGATGGCCTATGACAAAGGGTAAAGGTTTGCAGAGTTTCTAGCCCTAATTATTGGTCCCCCCCACAACGCTTGGTTTACAAGCTGAATTTCGATGGGGTGGGAAAATGTAACCCATGAGCAGCAGGATATGGGGGAGTCTATAGAAACTCAGCAGGGGAAATTCTTCAATTTTTCTACGGATCCATAGGTTTTGACACAAACAATTCCATGAAACTAGAAGGAATGCTCTAGGGTCTCAGCTTGCTGCCCAAGGAAGTGTGGCTCCTCATGATGGTAGAAGGGGATTCCAACATCTTGATTCAAGTGGCGAAGCAACTTGCCAACGGGAAAACAACTGAGAAGGTTTCATCCAGCTGGTGCTTGGCTAGCCGGTTGGAAATTTTCCGTAGCCTAGTCATGGCTCACCTGGAAATCACCTTTCACCACATCAGAAGGGAAGCAAACCAGGTCATTGACATGCTGGAAATTCTTGGCGTAGGGGGAGAATAGGGCCCGTAGAATGGGACGACTGGAGGATTTAGGTGCATCCCAATGGGTACCAAGGTGTCGACAGCTGGCCCAGTAAGACGTCCACTCGAATGGATAGATGGGGGATGATGCAAGGGATAATCAAGGTTATGAAAAGGGGTGGAGGGAGCCTTCCACAGAACATTATCAACACCACGCGTAATAATGAAGGTAATGCAGATTATATTCTGTGCTACTCCTCTGACCATTAATCCTAGGTACGGTTCTTGGCCGGGAGGGGAAGGAGGGATGGATTTTCTGAGAGAAAAGGATTTGGAGATGACGATAGGCATGATTCCCCCACACGTACTAAGTATGGGGAAGGGTGACTACTGGATCAGGGAGATCGGTGACAGGTACAAAACCTTTAAGGTGAAGAACTAACCTCCTCCTATTAATATCAATTTGGTTGCATGGATTGCCACCTCAGTCCTGTGGGGGGGAATACGCTGGCTTGTTGGTGATCCTATGTAGGGAGCATTTGTGGGAAGGCCAGAGTGGTTCTATAAAGTGTTCGCAAACAGAGAGTGAGATGGCTCCTCCCCGGGGCAGTTACGGGAAGCCCAGCACTGGCGAAACTTCGGCTCTGAGTTGTGACAAAAGGAAGGGGGTGGCGAAGAGAGGTAGGGGCAATGCAACAATGGCACAGCTCCAAGCCTAGGCCGTCACATAATTCTTCAAAGATTGCATTCCCGTGATGGCTTGGAAAGTCACGGAGAGAATGGAAAAGGAATTATGGGAGCAAGTGAAATTGATGTCGATTGAGGAAGTTCGAATGGAGGTCGAGGACTGGGTCATTGACCCGAGCTCTATAGCAGGAAGGGCTTCAGCCCATGACCTCTTGATCATGCTGTATTGGGTCATCATGAACCTGGTTACGCACGCTGCACTTAATATGGAGGCCGAGAAGGAAGAGGTTGTGGCTAATACTGAAGGGAATGAGGAGCCTGTCAAGGTGTGGAAGGAACACCATGCCGAGTCCTGGGTAATGCATTGGAAGCTCAATGACCATAGTGAAGATTGTCTCCTGATGCACCGAAAAGTTGGTCAAATTGCGACACACTTGGAAATTGGCTTCTACCACCCAGGGATGGAGCAACACCGGGATGACGATCCTAGCCGACGGTCTGGAGGTCGGGGCATGGAGCGGTCCGATGGCACTTCTCAGCAGCATGGGGATGGTTCAGTGCCGACTACGAGCTTTCCCAATGTCAACGTTCTTCCTTGATTTATGTTGTGGGTTATTTTAATGCCATGTTTTCATGTTAGCATGTCTCTATCAATAGAAATAGATACTGTTAGCGAGTTTTCTTTTAAAGATAGAGGTCTTAGTTATGGGGTTGAACTCTTCCATGGCAGTGATCTCCGTCTTTTGGCGAAGGAAATTGCTTTAGTGGATGACTGTAATGAGCTGAGTTTTTGATGTGGCCTATGTCTTGAGCATCCTTGTACTTGTGAATTTTGCACTTATATAACCTTTTATTTACAAAAAAATGAAAAAAATTATACAAATGGTTTGAGTTAACCTCAAACTTAACATTTAACATCTCAATGTGTATAAATGTGAGAAGAAATTATGAGGTGAACATGTGGATTGGAAAGTTGGATTTTTAAAGAGGCAATCAAACACCAATTAATTGAGATAATTCACTCTTAACATTTCTCAATGTGTCTCATAATAATTACGAGAAATGAACATGAAGATGGGAAAGGGCTAACCATTTACACTTTAGATCAATAAATAGTTTACACTTTACATCAGTAAATCATAAAAAGTCATTGTAATTAGGGCTAAACTTTTACACTTTACACTTTATACCCATAACTACTCAATTCTTTAGAACAACCAACAAATCGTGTATGTGCTTCTCCCAGTTATTAAACATAACTGAGAGAAGTTTTAGTGAATATATAAGGAATTGTATATATAATCTTCTATTTTTATGTCAATGAACGTTGTATATTTCATTACAGGATATATAATGTTTAATTGTCTGCAAAGAGAAGTCATTTAACATTGTATGCAAAGTTATGTAATGAATTGAATTGTATATATATCGTCTTCTATTTATATGTTAAACTCTTAATCAACGCTGTATATTTCAGTAAGGCTTATATACTGAACTGGGTGTATTTAATTGTCTGCAAAGTTTAAAAAAAATACAAATTTATCTGTTAAACGCTTAATGAACGCTGTATATTTTATAATATTGGTATTATTCTACATGGTTCTGATTTTGGTCAAAAAGTCAAAAATAATATTGAAATTATTCTATAGGTTTCTGATTTTGTCTGTGTTTTAGTTGATAGGCTGCAAAAAAACCGTTTGAAAACAAATAAATAAACAAGATTGAAGTGAAAACTGTTGGTGGAGAATGATTCTAATTTGATGATAGTAGAAGATTGAGATCTGTTGAAGCATCTGGAATAAAGAAAATGATTCTAATTTGACGATAGTAGAAGATTGAGATCTGTTGAAGCATCTGGAATAAAGAAGAAATATCAGCTTAAAAGCATGAATGCAGTCGTCCACACTGTATCGCCAATCGGAATTAACCCCATCGACAGTCTCTGTACTAAAGGGACATCCTCATATGTTTTGGGAACAGGCAGCTCAACGGTATAATTATTCTTTTGAATCGCTAAAATATGGCTATCATCAACACCGGATGGATTCCACAAGTGTATTCCATAACTTATGTAATACTCCTTCGTTAAAGGGTGGTCGCTAAAGCTATTACCCAATATAATGATTTTATTCAGATTCTCAACCTTCCAGTTTGCCTCCAACACGTTGTTCATGAGGTCATATGGAAGGTGGGGCATGAAAAACAACGTTGGCCTTGTCACCCTTCGTCTACAGTTTTCGTTTTCTTTGGGAAGAATGACATCAAGAAATCGACAACGAGACAATGGAGAAATCACGGATGGCTTCTACTTCAGTCAAAGTGAGAATGGGATCATACACAACTGCATCGCCTATCCATTCATATTTCTGTTTCAATAGAAAGGAAAGGCATAACTGCAACCGGCTCTCTTCTTTACACCCAACACTTCCAACTCCATACACCACTAGCTGTACTAATTCTAAAGAGTCGTCTGTACTACTGCTGCTTCTCACTCTTTGTATTTGTGTCACGAATTCTTGACGCTCCATATCTTCCAAAAATTGTTTATAGAAGGAAGACCTCTCTAGCTTTTTCAGAGAAAATTCCAAATCTCTAACAATGGAACTCGAGCTCCTCGGTGTGGAAGACGCGTCACTGCTCATGGCTCTCTGTTTAAGAGGTTAATGCCGCTTCCTTAAGAGTAGGGTTTTTAGTGATGTTGGCTCCACAAGAAACACTCTCCAAAAAAATTTAATGTGTACAAAATAGTGATTCTCTTTCAAAATATGGTTGTTCATTATTAAAACAATTAATTTAAAATACATTAAAAATTTAGCTTTTTATCAATATTTAATGGATACAAAATAGTAATGGTCTTCTAAAAAGTAGTTTTTTTTTTAATTTAATAATAATTTAAAACATGATATTTAATTAATAATAAATAAGAGATCTCGATGCAGGCGCTCATATAAGGAAGAGTGTAGAGAGCTGGCATTGTGGCACCCCACATGCTGCGGCTTTAAAACTCCCTTTGTAGTCAATGGATCCACTATGCAATGAAGAGGATGCCTCGTTTGGCGTTGGAAGGGTGACCATGCAGTTAATGGATTCATTGCACGATGAAGAGGATATCTTGTCTCGTGATGGAAGGGCTACTCTGCACTACCTCACTACCATCTGCATTAATTATTTCCTCGTGATTTCAGATCACAATGGAAGGGCTACCTTGTAGTACCATCTGCATTAATTATTTCCTCATGATTTGAGACCTCGAGCGTGTGGCCATTAGTCTAAGGGAGAAAAATGAGGAAGTGAGATGTCTCATTCTCTCACTCCTAACTCTAGTTCGTAGCGACTGTTTTCAGCCCCTTTTCATCCCCCTTCTGCTTCATCAATCCAGGTTTTTTCGCAGCAAAGGACTTGTCTGTCACGGCCCCATTTTTCATCGCACTAAGTACTAGCGCGTCGGGACAATGTGGCGTGGATGGTTCGGTAAGGTGTTGTGCTTCCACTTGGAAAACAGCAAGCGCCCACACCCACCACTGGCGAAACTGGGAGTGTGGCATGCGTCGACAAAGTAAATGACAAAACAGGTGCTTCTGCAAGAGTAGCGATGGGCGCTCGGGCATGGGTAGTGACGGGCGCTCGGGCAGGTGTAGCGACGAGCGCTTCGGCATGGGTAGCGATGTGCGCTCCGGCAAGGGTAGCGACGGGCGCTTCGGCAAGGGTAGCGACGGGCGCTTCGGCAAGGGTAGCAACGGGCGCTCCAACAAGGTTAGCGACGGGCGCTTCAACAAGGTTAGCAATGGGCGCTTGGGAAGTGAGTATGCCGATAGTGAAGACGGGCGCTTGGCAAGTGAGCGCTCCAGAAAGGTTAGCGATGAACATTTCGCCAAGTGGGTGCTCCGGCAAGAAAGGTGGGCATTGCGGCAAATTGGCGTTCCGGTGGTAAACATGGGTGCACGACCCTAGGTGTGGGCGCACGGCCTTGATGTGTTTGCATGGGGGCGTGTCAACAAGTTAAGTGGGCAAGTGTGCTTTGAAGGTGACTTGGAAAGCTGACAAGAGGTGACTTGTACTGCGACAAGCAAGATGGCAAGTTCACTTAGAAAATGAACCTAAACACCTATAAGTAAATGAAGTGCAGAGTCATTTCATCATCAAGAATTGATCAAGGAAGATCTAGGAAGTGATCATCCAAGAAGTGATCAAAGGGAGCTACACAGAAAGATAGAGAGGTCTGCGATATCCGTGAGGAGAGGCAGAGAGGGATGGGTATCTTTGGCAAAGAGACAGTCTTTTACATTTTTGTAACTATTGTATTTTTTGGGTGTAGCAGCTTGTTGGGCGTGCACCACGAGCTTTGCCTTTGGCAACTCGTTTATGTTATCAATGGGCAACTAATTCTAGGTAATGTGACCAATTCAACTAGTCAACTAACTAACTAATTAATGCAATATTGATAGTGGTTTTTTGATATTACAATTCTTAACACACCCCCTTAATATCAACTACGACAATACTTTCAACACTATCAATGCAAAAATATTCCTATTGGTCTATGTCTCAGCTAGGCTTACATCTCAGTTAAAAAACTTCATCTTCACTTTTTATCCTGAAGTGTGCTTGAACTTCTTCTTTGTCTTCTGGATGTTGATGCTAAGGAGTTCTTCTTCTTCAGATTTTGGAACATAGTTCAAGTCTTCTTCTTCCTCTGTTTCAACATCATTTTTATGGTTGTCATCTTTCTCTCCACACTAAAAATTTCTGTCAAAAACAATATGAATATATTCCAGCTCTTCTTGAAGAGCATTCACATCTTGGTGTTCCTCATCAATGGCGGCTACTTCATTATTGAATTCTTCATTTGCTTGTACACATTGTGCATCATTCATTTCTTCTTAAAAAAATGTGGGCTCAAAAGAAAACAAAGAATACTACAGATTCTCTTTACCTCATATATCTCCCTCAAACTTTTGGTTTTCTGGTTTTGTGGTCGATTGCATTTTGTTGTTTCTTTTGTGCTTCTATCAACTGGTTGTTTCTCATTCTAAGAAACTATTGCATCTTCTATGGTGCTATCAACTCTCTCTTTCTCAAAGAGACTATCACTCACATCATTGAGTACCACTACACTAAGAGGTTTGATTACACTATCATCATCAAACATAACTAGATCAACATACTTTGCTGGGATTACATGATCACTAGCTGTCTCATAGACATAGTAATCTTGAATTTCTTCCACTTCACTGTGGTATTCCTTGTGCTTTGCGTGACTCGCAAAGTCATCTTCCTCTATTCTTTGTTCCTCACTAAACACTTATTTCAGTCTGATTCTCTCTTTGGAGTATGAGCTTCTACAATTTAATGAAATAAGGAATAGTCTAAACTCTCTTATATGATACATAAGAAAACAACTTTCCTTCTTTATTTTTCAAACTCTGTCAAAGCATTAAAATTTTATGGATCAAGGGGATACTCTTTAACAATGAAGTTCCACAAATATTGTAATTTTAACAAATTAATTACTTTGATCTCCCATGCATCATACTCATCTCCATTGAAGGTCTTCCATAAACCTTCTGGTGTTAAGATATTTATTACCTCTTCATATTCTTCTAGTAGTTCTTCTAGTAACACCATCTTCAAGAATCTAGATCACAACCTCCAATAAGATTGGATCTATTGGTGTGTGTGTTTTCCACTTTTTGAAAAGGCTTACCCAAGAGATAAAAATAAAGAAAAAAAAATTGCGAAGATAGCATGCCCTAGCTCAAGAGGAATGTCGCTTCCAAATGGATTCAAAGTGTGAGTGCTTTCCACTCTTTGAAAAGGCTTACCCTCGGATCAAGGCGTAAGCTCTGATACCATGTTAAAGGAAACAATGGATAAACGGAAGCACTATGGGCGTATTGATATCCTTCTCACTATTAAGCAAATGTATTTATAGCAGTACATAATAACAAAACCATGGGTAATCAAATACTATGGGCCACTAATTCTAGGTAATGTGACCAATTCAACTAGTCAACTAACTAGCAATTAATGCAGTATTGATAGTGGTTCGCTTAACATAGGGGTATCACTTCGTTATTTGATTGTGCATGTAATATTTATGGTATTTAATATCATATTAATATGGAAATTATTTGATTGTGCATGTAATATTTTTGGTAATTAATATCATATTAATGTGGCAATATATTAGCAAATCAATTTGTTTATTTTACAGATATGGTTATATTGTATTAAGAAGGTGGTATAACCACATAAACCAAACCAGATTACAAAATGCCCTTTAGAAAGCAGTAAAAGGAGTTCAGATTCTCAACATACGCCCTTATGGAAGCGGCAATAAGAGTTTCTTGGTTCTAATTACGCCCTTATGGAAGCGGCAAAGAGAATTTTAATAGTATTTAAAGCCATCTAGCATATTTAGACTTTAACATTTTAACTTTAAGGATAGATATCAGCATTTACAGGAAATAAAGGCAAAACTAATAGGGAGACTATTAACCGAGTCTAGCAAATCATAGTTTCCAGAGAGTAGACTTTTATAACCACTGACGAAACCAGCAAACAGAGCAAACAACAAAACAAAAAAGAAGACCAATTCCCACATCTTAATTGGGTTTTTCATCAAAGTTGGGCGGAGAACCTGGTTTGGAAGGAGCATCTTGCTTGATGACCTTTAGGGCGAGCTTGTCTACTTTGATTTCCAGTTCCGCGATCAAACCAATGACAGCATTCTCGGCCTTCCTCACCTCACGACTGATTTTGTTCCGCAAATACACCAGGTATTTTTCCATGTTTTCCAATCATGTGCCTCCTTCTATATCTATTGCTTCTACTTGATCTTGCAACACCCTGACTTCATGTTTTAGCTCCCTGATACCTGCCTCAATGGAATTGGGAGGGGAGGATGAGCCAAAGGATGTAGAGTCGGCTTCCATGCTGAGCACCAATGTTTGCTTCCCTTTCACTATACATCAACACAATTCTAGCACTTCCAAGTTATTAAACATGCTATCATTCAATAAGATGATAGTGCCTCCTTCCCTGCCCCTCCACAATTTAAATTCGTTGCAATTCAGGGATGCAATGATCACCATAATTATGCCCTACTCAATTTGGTTCCATATCCCCACAAATTAATTGTTGCACTCGATGTTGCATGTATCTATGCATTTTCTTGTCGCAGTTCCATATCCCCACAAATTGATTGTTGCACTCGATGGTGCATGTATCTATGCGTATTCTTGTCGTCTCTAGAAGCATTGGAAATGATAATATTGTAGTGATAGGGAGGGAAGTTAAAGTCTATATTAGGTCATTAATTATATTTCTAGCTATTAATCCATTTTGTTGGAGTCTCTGTATCCGTTGAAAATGATAATATTGTTGCAATGAATTGACGGGTAATATTTGTATCATATCATTAATGATCAATTATGTGGATAGCTTAAGTATTATTTTCATTACATAGTTGGTTGATATATTTTTGAGTGAAACTAATAGAGAACTGATATATTATTTGCACATTTCCATTACATAGTTGGTTGATATATTTTTTAGTATAACAAATAGAGAACTCATATATTATTAACTCCAGTTTGCATAAGATAGTAATGTTTAAATATGGTTATAATATTTGAATGTTTTAATATTTGGTTATAATATTTTATGGTTAAAAAAAAAATGAGCCATAGTTGTGAAAAATTGAATGCATGAGAATTTGAATTTAAGAAAAATGACTAATGGTCTTACTAGATGATGATTTATTTGTTTTAATTTACAAAATCTAAATTTAAAAACCATTAATTGTTAAAAAATATATATTTTATTTGTACCTCATTAGAGTGAGTAAATGACTCACTAAACTTGTTTTTTAAGTAGCTAATTACACATAAGAGGTCAATAAGCTAATTTTCATTGGAGAAATAAATTGAAGTTAAACCTTGGAAAACACTATTGACAACCCATTATCATTAGCCAAGTAAATTAAAGTTAAACCTTTGGATCAAATGCTATTGAAGTCCATACCATGGATGAAGTAAATTAAGGACCTTAAACCTCCTAAAAGGCTATTGATAGTCCAAAATTGAGGTTAAACCTCTCAAAAGGATATTAACACAGCTATATGTGAATTACCACTAATGAAAAGGTTATGGACTATTCATATTTTAATTAGTATTATCGTTAAATTTTGTCTTATTTTCATGGTTTCTTGGGTTAGATCAAACCACTATAAGTTAGATAAGTTAGATGTGAGATATTTCCTTTCTTTAAAATTAGAGAGATCATAAATTTGATTTTTTTAATATTTTTAAGTTATCTTTTGTGATCATAAAATTATTCTATGTAATAAGGGATAACCATTTACACTTTACGTCAATAAATAGTTTACACTTTACATCTGTAAATCATAAGAAGTACTTGTAATTAGGACTAACCTTTTACACTTTATACCCATAACTACTCAATCATTTAGAACCACCAACAAATTGTGTATGTGCTTCTCTCGGTTTTTTTTTTTTTCCAAAGAAAAAAATCGTAAATTTTTATTCACATTCAGCAGATGGCCCTCATAGTCCATTATACAAAAAACAACTGAGAAGTTGTTATTTACAAAAGTTTGCCTCAGAAGGAGCACAAATTCCACAATCCATATCCAAAACTGTTCCAACTGTAAAGTTGTAATTACATACAATATATCATCATAAGATCATAATGTTCACCAAAAACTTATTCAGCAGAGAAGAAATCAAATTCCACGCACAAATTAAGTCTGATCGTAGCAGACTTATTTCATCATTCCTGATTAAATCAGGTCAGATCAACTGTGTCAGGTGATCAAAAGCATAAAATCAGAGCAAAACTAGCATGCTGATGAAGTCTCATAAGTGTGATAAGACAATAGCTGATAAAAAAAAACAGTAGCTAGAAATTGGCCAATTCCAGGCCATCCAAAGATGAAAATAACATATCCAAATCCATTCAGAACCAAATAAGATGAGGCCAAACAACCCGCATGTCAAGCTCTAAGAATATTGCTTGAGATCACCAAATGCAAAAAGATGCATAAGAATATCAGCCACAGCATCATATCAAAGTAGAGCAATCCAGAAATGCGCAAGCATTTAACTCTCCAAAAGAACCAACAATCTGTCAGAAAAGATCATATGCAAGTAGCCACCATAAAAAAAACAGTCCAACAAACTGGTAGGAACAGACAACACATTTCAACATTAGAAAACCTGAAAAGTTTCTATGGTTTCTGCCTCTCTCTGTTCACATGTACTCCAATAACCTTCAAGTAAGTTGCCACCTACTTTAGCCAAAGAATCTGCTTTGAAATTTCTTTCCCTGTAAATGTGTTTGAAAGACACATAATTCAAACTGTCAGAAAGATAGTGAACATCTTGAAGAATCATGGCTAGTTCAATATTTTGTAATCGATACTTACCAGATGCCCAATTAATAACTAACTGGGAATCCCCAAAAACTTAAATTTTATCCATATTATGCATCCGAGCCAGCCTAAGGAGAAGCTTAAGAGCACATAATTCTGCAAAGTTATTAGTACCCAAGACTAAACCTGCTTTGAATGTAATATGATGCCTATTAGATATGAACAAGATACCTCCTTCCCCACAAATCATTGTATCCCCAGCAGCAGATCCATCAAAGTAACCCCATGCATAAGAATGATCAATTTCTTCTACAAATATTGATCTGATAGAGACCACAGATAAAGAATGAGGTAAATTCTTCAGCATACCCAAGCTATAGCTTGATATCTGTGCAGGAGTTGAGTCAAGATCCTCAAAGCAAGATCTATTTCTTGCTTTCCAAATGAACTAAAGAACAATGATAGGTAAAGATTTGAAAAGTGTCACATCTGATAACAAATACCAGTTTTTAAAACAGTCAGACATGGAATCACCATTCCAAAGATTATTGAGATTCAGATGATCCTCAATAAGTGACCAAACAGATTGAGTAAATGGGCAGTCTACAACAATATGAAAATTGGATTCCAAGTTCTGCTTGCATAAAAAACACCTACCAGGACCTTCTCTACCTCTCAAGCAGAGAAACATCCCAGGTCAATGCTTTACCTGAGAGAAGAAACCAACTAATTTTTTTTGTTTTTAGTGGACACTTCATCTTCCATAAGACCTTCCACCACCAGATCGATTCCACTTCTCTATTAATAAGTTCATCATATCCCACTTTAGGAGAATACTTACCTGTTTTAGATAAATGCCAGATGAGACAGTTATCTGCATTAGAAAGTCTAACATGGCTAGACTTGAGAATGGCAATATATCCATTCCAAGCAGCAATCTCAAGTGGGTCATTAAAACCCAAGGTATCTGCAGATAACCAATCTTGTGACATTAAAAAAGACATACCATGAATTCCAATATCAGAGAGAAGATGATAACCAACCATATGTAATCTATCTATCATAGGAATAGGAAGAGCATGCCTCCATTTACATCCAACCCACGGATCTAAACCAATATGAACATCATTGCCAGAACCAACCTTCCAAACCAGAAAATTCCCAATGAGATCAAAAGCCCAAAGTATAGCTTTCCAGCAAATTGAAATGTTCTTTTTCTTTTTAACAGAAGATCTAATCCAGTCCAGTTTATTCATTGGATAAATATATTTCTGAAAAGCTATCTTAACCCATAAACCCGAACCATGAATGATATCCCAGACTTTTTTTGCTGCAAGAGCCTTGGCAAATAATACAGGGACCTTAAGTCCCCAACCACCCAAAGATTTAGGCAAAGAAAGAGACTTCCAAGATATCCAGGGTAAACAAGAGGAATTCTGTTTACCAGCCCAAAGAAAGTTAAAGCAAAGCTTTCTGATTTTGTCTATGACACCCATAGGAACCCAAAAATGCATCCAGTAGACTGGAATGGCCTCTAACACAGCTTTAATCAATATCAGCTTTCCTCCTTTGGACAACCAACGGAGGCTCCAATTCTGAATCCTATGTTCAACTTTAATAATCAGCCAATCCCAATCCCTAATAAGATATCTGCAGGGTTTAAGTTTAAACCCAAGGTACTTCATGCCAGTTTCAATTCTAGCAACAGGAAAACTGAGGATGTTCTGTAATGTAATCACTTTAGAATCTTCCAAACAGGAGTAGTATAATGATGATTTATTATTGTTAGTATGCATCCCAGATTCCTTACAGAAATGCATTAAAATCTCATAGAGAGTAGAGAGAGATTGCTCAGAGCCATCATTAACCATGACAATGTCATCCACAAAAAGAACATGAGTTAATACAATTTCATTACCAAAGGATAAACCATGATAAGTCTCACTGAGTGTAGCATGAAGAATAGCCCTCCCAAGGCCTTCAACCACAATAAGGAACAGAAGTGGTGCTAATGTACACCCCTGTCTGAGTCCCCTACCAGATTTGAAAAAATTAGTAGCAACACCATTGATGAGCAAAGAGAATGAGACAGATGAAAGACTGCTCATGACCCATGCAATAAAATTCCCAGCGAAACCCATTTTTGCAAGAATAACCTGAAGATAGACCCAGCTGACTCGATCATATGCTTTAGATAGATCAATCTTAATCATGACAACTTTTAAGGATTTAGCATGCATAGAATGCATACCCTCCTGAATGACACCTACAGCATCGTGAATCTACCTTCCCGGCAAAAATCCAAACTGTTCACCAGAAATATATCTACTCAAGACCTTTCTGATTCTGATCGAGATAATCTTACCAATAATTTTGTATACAAAATTACACAAAGATATAAGCCTAAAATCCTCAAAAGATGAAGGGCTATCAACCTTAGGAATAAGAGCAAGAAAAGTAGAGTTAAAAACAACTGGGATCTTGCCACTTAACCTGAACAATTCAATGACCCTTAATAGGTCTTCACCCAAAACATCAAACAGGCATCTGTACACCTCAACAGGAATACCATCTGGTCGAGGACTCTTATCATTTTTGCTGATGGATAAGATATGCTTGATATCTTTAAGAGTAATAGCTTGCATAAGCTCAGCATTTTCATCCTCAGAAACAGAAGATGGGAAATGGCCAGCACTATGAACAATTTCAGGACGATGGAGATCAACTTCTTCTTTAAAAAGGCTTTCAAAGTGCTGAATCCCCGCCTCAGCTATAGCCTCAGATCCTTCCACTAGATTTCCAGAATTATCATAAAGTTTCCAAATCGAATTGCGGCATTTTCTATGAGCAGCAAATTTGTGAAAGAAAGGGGTATTATCATCACCACAGCGCAACCATAAAGCCCTACTTTTCTGGCGAGCCTCATTTTCCCGAAAAAGAAGAATAGCATGCTTGCGAGATTCAATATCAATCAATAAATCTTTATCAACCACTGATAAAGTACCAGAAAAATGACTATCATGAAATCTTTTTAACTCAAATTCAATATCAACCAAATCTTTAATGTTCTGAGCTTTTTTATTCAGAGACCACTTAGTAGAAATTGCTTTAATTCGCTTAAGATTCACAAGTAAATTGAGCCTCAGGAGATAAAGCAGGCCGATCATCAAAGAGAACCCAAGAATCTTTTAAGGCTTCAACCAAATCAATATGATCTAGCCAACCTGCATTAAACTTGAAAGGACTATGGGCCTTAGGAGTCTGAGAAGAAATTTGCAGAAAAACAGGTTGATGATCAGATACACCTCCACATCCAATCCATTGTTTAAGAAGAAAATCACAATCTAGGAAATCAGCCAAGACTAAAAGACGATCCAATCTTTTACAAATACCCTCATCACCAACTCTGCGATTACTCCAGGTAGGAATAGCTACCAAAGGGTTGATGTCAACAAACCCCAATCTCTCCAACAGGTTATGGAAAAAATTCGTTAATGGATCAGCTTGAGCATGAACCCCCCAAATTTCAGAGAGACCCAAGGAGAAATTAAGATCGCCTCCAAAAACTAAATAAGGAGACATGAGACAATCCGACTTGATCAGGTTATTCCAGAAAGTTTCCCTATCCAGATAGGGCGCATAAAGATTAACAAAGGTTAGTTCCTTTTGTAAATCAAAAGAAAATAAAACAGCACACAACCCTGCTTTTAATGCCTAGGCATTAAGAAAAAGAAAATTACAAGACTTCCATCCAACAATAAGTCCACCTGATCTGCCAAAAGAATCTACCGAAATAAACTTCCATCCATGAATCATAAGTTCCAATTCTTGAACCAACACACCCCTCTCAATCATTGTATATAGAACTGAGAGAAGTTGTAGTGAATATATAAGGAATTGTATATATAATCTTCTATTTCTATGTTAAGAACGTTGTATATTTCATTATAGGGTATAAAATGTTTAACTGTCTGCAAAAAGAACTTATTTAATAATGTATGCAAATTTATGTAATAGAGATGAGATAATGAATTGAATTGTATATATCTTCTATTTATATGTTAAACTATTAATCAACGTTGTATATTCAAGTAAGGCTTATATACTGAACTATGTACATTTCATTGTCTGGAAAGTTGTATAAGAGGTTAATGCGGCTTCCTAAAGAGTAGGGTTTTTAGTGTGGCTTCCTAAACACTCTCGAAGTCAAGTGATAGATATTTTCAATTAAATCCAAGTCAAAGCCCCTTTTATATAAATTCAAGCTCTCACTCCAACATGAAAATGGAGGGTGTGTCTTTTCAAGTCTAGGGGTGTCTTTTTGTATTGGATAGTATTTTTTTCAGCATACACAAATTATCAGTTTTAATTAATTAACTATATTTTATATTTAAAAAAATACAAAATAAAGAATATATACATATTCTTTATTGAATTTAGGAAAAAATAAAATTGTTTAAAAAATTTACATGATTTTAATAAAACATATTATGAATAATAATTTTTAATAATAAAAAATCTGAAAAAAGTAATAAAATGTTTATAATTAATTACAAAATAATGAATCTTATTCTAGATTTTTTTTGAATATTATTTTTTTGTCAATCATTGATATAGATCTTAATTGTTTACTTAATAGTATTAAAAATCATTAATAATATTAAAAGGAATGTAAAGCTATAAAACTAAATTAAAAGAAATTTACATTTCAAATATAATTGAATACTAAAAAGGAAATATCACTACTATTACAAGGTACGTAAAATAATAGAAATAAAAATCAAACAAATTTGCAATTTCAAATATAACTAAAACTATTAATAAAAAATATTACTCTTTCTCAATATTTATCAAATATTTAATGGGTACAAAATGGTGACTCTCTTTCAAAATATGCCAAAAAATTCAATGTGTACAAAATAATGATTCTCTTTTAAAATATGGTTGTTCATTATTAAATTGAAATAATTGAATATATATTAAAAATCTTTATATAATGAATACAAAATAGTAATATTCTATTAAAAGTAGTGTTTTTCAATCTAATAATAATTTAAAAGACAATACAGAAGTAAAACTAACAAAACTAACAGTACAAAACCTTTGAAAAATCTTTAAACTGGAATTAAATTATAGCCTAGGGTTTAAAATGAAAATGCAAACCCTAAAAGAATTTTAACACGAAATCAAAGGTACATAGAGTTAGAAATATAATATAACTCTTGCATAATCTAGGCAACACTTAATCTAGATAATGAAATAGGAAGTCGAGAACCTCATACTTGAAAAGTGAAGCTCTTTTAATGGCTGAAACCTACACACTCAATTACCCATCACTAGCAATTCACACGGAGATCTGACCTCTCTATAGACGACTGTATTACTTGGGAACTACCACGTTCCACCCAACCATGACCCGAAACCATTCCTGGTTTTAATCCAAACATCCCCGAGCTTGTTCCAACATGCAAGTAGCTTAGAGATCCTAAGGTAAGGCTGCCCTAACCAGTATATCAGGTGTGTATCAGTTCTCCTTTTTCCTCTTAGGAAAATGTTGTCCAAGAACTCTCTTGAGAATAATCAGGCATAATAATGACTCCAAAAAGATGGAAGAGATTCTCAACCCTCTATTTGGCTTGGGACTTTATAGATAGACTTATCACTCAAAGGGGCAGTTAAATCAAGAATCATTTCATTTCTTGATTTAACCCATTTTATTTAATTTAGTATTTTTAATATTTTAACTTAGGAACTTTTAGCTAGTTCCTAATTGGACTTTTATAGGTATTATATATTTATTTTTTATCTTAGAAATAATAGTAATACATGGAACTTTGCCTTCTTTCTTACATTATTAATATTATTACTATGTGTCCTCTTTATACATACTCTATATAAAATATATAATAATAATATATTATTTGGTAACATTTGTCTTAGGGTTTCACATATTGTGATCCCTAGACTTATGACACTTTCTTCATTAAGGTCATCAGGTAGATGGTTAGGTCTACTAGGCTAGGAAACTCTAAACATCCTTGCATGTTGGATTCCTTCGTATAACATGGTAGTTCTTTAGTACTTGATGAGAATACATAAATTCAAAATTTCAATTAATCACTTATTAATAAGTCAGATGAGATCAATATTTACTCGAGTTGTTCTTAGTCAAGAATCGTTAATTCTTTTCAATAACTCCTAGCACTTAGCAGAGCCCATACTCAATGCTATAAACAGGGAGTTACAAACTTAGTGTAACTCTAGAGCTCCTCGCTCAACACTAATGCTAGGATGTACTTTTAGGATACACCTAGGGATACAATGGCCAAGGATCCGATGTTCCAGAGCTTATGCTCATCATCAACATGGAAGATCCACGGCTTATGCCCAACACTTCCAAATTATCTTTTCATGTGTTCTAGATCCTCCTGCTCAACACAAATGTCTCAAAACCCATGTGCTCCAAAGCAACTTGCTCAACACAAAAAACATCAATTTATCCATGTTCTCCAGAGCTCCTCGCTCAACACAAAACATCTCATCAATCATGTGCTTTAGGGTCCACACCCAACACAAGAAAACATATATATATATATATATATGTAATTGGCTTACACCCAGTATATCAATCAAATCATTATGTTCATATGTAGTGGAGTCTTTGACCCAGTATATCCAAATAAAACATCAAGGTAACATCATAGTCAATGGGGCTCATTCCCATATTAAGCGTTAGGTCCTACTCAGCTTGCTCTACGACTCTTCTCGTTGCCCCAATTGCGCAGCCTGTGGACCAAGCTCCGGAAGCCGAGACGGCTAACCCTTGCCATCTTGAACCTACACCACCTCCTCCTCCCTCCTCAGCCCTCACGCCCCTCACTGCTCTCCACACCTCCGCCCCTGCTTCCAGCCTTCCCACCACACTTACTCTCGGTAGCACCACCCTCATTCCCCCCCACCTCCTCAGTGTCAATTTGCGAGAAAAAAAGGAGAGCCTTCTAGGAAGTATTCCTCTTTGCCAGTGAAGTAACCCATCACCGCTTGCAGGGA
Organism: Pseudotsuga menziesii; assembly: GCA_001517045.1. Taxonomy (NCBI): domain Eukaryota; kingdom Viridiplantae; phylum Streptophyta; class Pinopsida; order Pinales; family Pinaceae; genus Pseudotsuga; species Pseudotsuga menziesii. The sequence goes on from LPNX010515046.1 coordinate 104,001, forward strand.
CAAAACAGACAGCCTCAACAGTAGCAGCTCCATTAGTAGCGTCGATGGATCAAGTAAGGAAGCCAAGAGAAACAAGGATCGGGGTTTGCAGTGGGGTACCGCCTATTGCTGCCCAATCACTGAGGTCCCGTACGAGAAGTTGTAATGCCAGGTTCACTGTCTTTTTTTGTTTCAAAGGTTTTTTGGGTTCTATGCTCTTTAGAGCTGCCTTGTCTAAGTTAGTACAGGTTTCTATGGAACTCAGACAATTTTAAATTTCTTGTAAGATATGTTTCCCCATTGTTGGGAGGATCACTACTTCATTTCCAGCTTGCTTTCTTTGGTTTTGATTTCGTTTTCATGGAACACGTGGAGGTATATTTTTACCTGTATTTTATTTTCCCTTAATAAAATACTACTGAACTTACAAAAAAAAAATAGTATTAGAAACCATTAATAATATTAAAAGGAATGTAAGACTATAAATCTAAATTTAATGAAATTTACATTTCAAATATAATTGGATGCTAAAAAGGCAATATCACTACTATTACAAGGTAAGTAAAATAATATAAATAAAAATTAAACAAATTTGCTATTTCAAGTATAACTAAAACTATTAATAAAAAAATACCACTCTTTATCAATATTTATGAAATATTTAATGGGTACAAAATAGTGACCCTCTTTCAAAATATGCCAAAAAATTCACTGTGTACAAAATAGTGTGATGCTCTTTCAAAATATGGTTGTTCATTATTAAAACAATTAATTGAAAATACATTAAAAATATTTATCAATATTTAATGGATACTAAATAGTAATGTTCTTTTAAAAGTAGTGTTTTTAAATCTAATAATAATTTAAAACATGATATTTAATTAATAATAAATAAGATATCTAGATGTGGGTGTCCACATAGGGCAGAGTGCCTCAAGTCGAGAGCTGGCATTGTAGAACCCCGCATGTCGCAGATTTAAAACCCCCTCTGTAGTCAATGACTCCATTGTGCAATGAAGAGGATGCCCCATTTGGCGTTGGAAGGGCGATCATGCATTTAATGGATCCGTTGCACGATGAAAATGATACAGTCTTGTGTGGTGACCAAAGGGCTACCCTGCAGTACCATTCGCATTAATTATTCCTTTGTGATTTCAAACCTGGAGCGGGTGGCCGTCAGTCAAAATGAGGAAATGAGATGGCGAACAATATTCATTATGCAGCATAGCAATAAATGCTGTGGCGGCTGCAGTGTGGACCGTTGGATCTCAAACAGATTGAGATCCAACNGCATGTAAAATATTTTTTGCCAAATGAGATGGCACATTCTCCCGCTCCTAGCTTTGGTTTGCATCATCTATTTTTAGCCCCTTTCTGTTTTGTCCAAGTTTATCACAACCAACGCCCTCCACACTTGCTCCTGCAACAACATCATCCTCTCTTGAGAATTCATATTTCTCTAGTCGCCATGTCATGACAATAGGGAACCCCTTGCCGAGGCACCAGGGGATGAAGGAGATCCCAACGTGGTATAGTTCAGATGATGGAAGAAGGGTACTAGAATGGTGTGTCTTGTTTCATAACTCCATAAAATTTCAAATACCAGTCTTTTGAAATTTAATAAAAGTATTTAAAGTATTCTCAAATTATATTTATTCTCTTACTTAAATTGAAAAAAAATACAATTTAATAAACAAAACAGACTATTCAAAATTAAAAATAAATAAATAAATCAAATTTAAAATTTATAAAATTAGAAATAAAGCAAATTTATAAATTTATAAAATTTAAAATTTCAGTTATGGGATTCATACTATGCAACCAATTTCTCTCACTCATTTTGATATTAGATAATGGGATCCAAAGTCTTCCAAGGTTTCAAAAGTTAACTTTTCATCTTCCAAAATTACATAATAAGGCCCATAAAACAAAAAGTTTTAAACTTAGAAGAATATAAGTTTTAAGTTTATTTAATATCTTTTACGTAAAAATATTTGGAATGTTTAGAAACTAACCTCACCTTTATGTATGAACTTTAAGGATATTAGATTCTTGATGATGATCACTTTCTCGTATAAAATTTCATTAATCAACCATATTTTGTAGCGCTGAGAGAAGATAAATAAATAACTTTCCAATGATTAGTTACAATCCAATTTTCAATGTAAAGTTCACAGTGCCTAAAATCAATGAAGTACAACTTGATTAACTTGTGAGAAATCAAATTACAGGTTTTTACAATTTTCATAGGTGTAGATGTCAAAATTGAATTTCAACATTTACATTGAGTTTGTAATCACCAAATATTTATATATTGAGTCGACTTTCTCGATTGTTAAATTGTCACTTTTTATCATGAGTTAATAATGAAAAAAATTAATATTTTCTTTATGTGTCGTTGGATATAGTTGGTGATTATTAATTGAATCCCACAAGGATCAAACAAATAGATTTCATCGACTAAACTCATCTATCCATAATGTACATATTTAAAAAAATATTTATACATAGGGGGAAGGCAATGGAAGAAGACGATGTGGAAGATATGGAACTCAGAGAGCTGGATCTGTATGCGATCGAAAAGGAATGCGAAAAGGCAGGAAAAGGATATGTCTCTTAGTAGCAAGTATAACTCCTCTAGAAATCCATCATTAGATCCAAAGCTTCCTGATATCTGGGGATCAACGCAGAGCCTACAAAGGGGAGAAAGAGGAAATCACCAGAGGAGGATTTGAAGCGAGGGTGAAAGATTAACAAGCAACGGATAGCGGAAATTGGGATCAAGCTGATTGAATCAGGCTAGTACTCGACGATAAGGAAAAATATATGAAGTAAGTAAGGTTACCCAATGAAGATAATCTCTTGGAATATTAGGGGGTGTAACCACCCGAGAAAGATCAAAACCTTGAGTAGGAAGATTAGGCAAGAAAAACCAGATGTACTATTTTTACATGAAACCAAATGTAGCTATGAATCCCTATTGAGAATGGGACAGAAAATCAGGAAAGGCAACAATATGATGGCGATAGATGCGGAAGGCATGGGGGGTGGAATGGCGATCCTATGGCACCCAAAGATGATAGAACTCTTGGAGTGGCATGCTAACCACTTTTCCCTAATGGCAGCCTTCAAATTTGTAGGGTCGGGGGAATTCAATTTGATTACCTCATTTAGGGAAAATAAGGGGGGGAGGAGGGCATTGGATTAGTACCAAGAGGAATTTAGGGAAATTCTCACCCTAGGCCCTCTGACAGATCCAGAGATAGGGGATGGGTGGTTCACTTGGAATAACAGGAGGGGAGGGGAACACTTGGTTGCTTCTCAGATAGACAGATTCCTGGTGTCAGAAAATATTGTTAGAGGGGCTGGGAAAATTACGACGAGTGTTCTCCCAGCAGCAGGTTCGGATCACTGGCCAATCCGTCTTGAATGGGATTGGTCAAACGCCATCCTAGTTAAACCCTTCAAATTCGAAAAATTCTAGTTGGAGCATAAAGACTTTAAGGGCCTGGTGGAGAAATGGTGGCAGGAACTGGAAAATCCATGGGGGACCATAACGTACAACTTCCAGCAGAAGCTCAAGACATTGAAATCCAAGATACGCACATGGAACAAAGAAGACTTTGGTAATATCTTTGAGGACAAAAAATGCTTATCTAGGACATTGACCTAATTCATAAAAAGCATATGGAATCTGGATGGGACATAGAAATGAAAGCAAAGGAGAAACATCTCCTTAGTCAACTGGATTCTAGAGAAAGACAGGAAAAGATATTTTGGAAGCAGAAGTCTAGAGTCAAATGGCTTCAGGAGGGATAAATGGACATTAAGTTCTTCCACAATTTTGTAGTCCATAATATATTGAGTTTGAAGATCCATAAAATCAAGAAGTCATATGGGTCCTAGGTGGAGACTAGGGAGGAGATAGAGGAGGAACTAACAAGCTATTTCAAGGGAATCATGACCAAGGACAACAATGACAGGGATCAGGACATTAGTTGTATCACTACTCTCATCCCCAGAAAGGTGACCAGGGAGGACAATGAGATGCTTAATAAATCCATTTCCATGCAAGAGGTTGATGAAGCAGTGAGCCAGATGGCCCAAGGGAAGGCTCCTGGCCCGGATGGGTTCACAACCAACTTTTCCACTTCTTATGGGATATGATCAAGGAGGAAGTCTGGTAAATCGTTGAAGAATCAAGGAGCAAGAGAGGGGTTCTAAAATCCTTCAATGCGACTTTCCTTACATTGATACCGAAGAATGAGGGAGCAGACACCCTAGGCAAATTTAGACCCATAGCCCTCTATAATGTGATTTATAAAATCATATCCAAGGTGATAGTAAATCAACTAAAACCCCTCCTCCCAGGCCTGATCAGTCTAGAACAAGATGGTTTTGTGGAGGGAAAACAGATCATGGATGGTATCATAGTAGTCCATGAAACCCTAGATTCCCTGAAATGGACAAGGCAATATGGGATGCTTATTAAGCTCAATATCGTCAGGGCTTATGATAAACTCAACTGGCAATATTTGGAGAAAATGTTGAGGGTGTATGGGGTCAGCTCGAAATGGGTGGAATGGGTCATGGCTCAGTCACCACTCCCTTCTTCTCAATATTGCAGAACGGGTCCCCAACGAATCTCTTTGCGCTGACTCAAGAGATAAGGTAGGGAGACCCACTTTCACCTTTCCTCTTTGTCCTAATTGCGGAAGGCCTAAGTAAACTCATCCAAACTCAGGAGGAGGGAGGAGGAATAAGGGGCCTCTCACTCCACGAAGGAATGGAAAAAAAGACTCACCAGCAATTCGTGGATAAAACAATGCTTATGGAGCACCCCACAGTCCAAGGAGCCCACACTTTCAAAAGGAGTTTAACGCTATTTGCAAAGGCGTCGGGCTTGTAGTCAATGCTACAAAATCTCAGGTATTTTTTCTAAACAAGGCACCCATGACTCAAAGCAATATAGTTAGAATATTGGGCTTCACCAAAGGATCTTGCGCCTCCAAGTATCTGGGTGTGCCTTTGGGTAAAGGGACCATAAAAAATGCTTCCTGGCAGGATGTTATTAACAGGATCAAGGGCAAGTTATCAAGCTAGTTTCTGAAGCTCTTGAACTTTCCTAGCCGACTAGTCTTGGTAAACTCGGTGCTCCAAGCCATGCTAGTTTACCTTTTCTTTGTTCTCTTATCCCCCAATACCATCATTAAGGAGATTAGGAGTATTCAATGAAACTTACTTTGGGGAGGCAGAGAAACAAAGGCCAAATTCTCTCTGGTTAGCTGGGAGAAAATATGCACTCCAAAGGAAAAAGGTGGTTTGGGTCTTCGTGATCCCGAAGTGATGGGGGGAATTCAAGGTGCCAAAATATGGTGGAGATGGTGCAGCTATAAGAAGGAACCATGGGCCAAGATCTAGCACATGAAGTATGCAAGGGATCATCCAAAAAACCAGCTCATAAGATTCAATGAGGAACCTCTAGGATCTCGTATAATTTGGTCGAAGGCTCTTGTGAGATGAAAGATAGTAGAGGAACATAGTTTTTTGGAAATCAAAGCGGGGAATGAGGCCAATTTTTGGGACGATTCATGGAACCAACTACCCAATTTGGTGAATGATCCTTGATGGCAGCACATATGAGCAAGGGGGTTGGTAGAGGGAAAGGCAAAGGTTAATCACTATTGGGAAGAGGGAATCCATGGGAACCAGAGACGATGGGATTTCCCAAATGGGAGTGATGAGAGGATCTCAGAGGAAGACCTCTGATAGTTCCATAATGAACTTCAGGAGAGATGCATTTTGAACAAAGACAGGGCAGATACCCTGCGGTGGGGATACATGCAAAAAGGCTCCTTCGGCACAAAGGAAACCTACAATATTAGGATAAGAATACAGGAGGTGGAGGATGAGATATGGCCCAAGATATGGTCTACCAATCCTTGGCCAAATGTTGCCACCTATTGCTGGTTAGTATTCCAACATACAATATTGATGGGGGAGAATCTGAGAAGAAGAGTAATCCTAGGCACATCTCAATGTTCCCTATGCAAATTTCAAGAGGAGAGTATGGACCACCTGCTTGATTCTTGCTCATTCTCCTCAGAACTCTGGGATTGGGGGGCTCAAGCATTTAGAAAGAGAAATAGGTGCAGGGGGTATCTGGGAAAAAATATGAAGGAATGGAATCCTAAAGCTTTCAAAAATCGCATATTGTGCATGCTGTGACAAGCTTTTTCGAGACAAGCTCAATGGGTGATCTGGATGGAGCGAAATAGACGAATATTTTGGGATAAGCAACACACATCGAAAGAAGTGTGGAAGACCCTTACCTTGAACCTTGTTGAGACAATTCGCAACATGGAATGGAATGAGGAAGATAAGGAGTTCAATGGCCCAGAACGGATAAGTGTGGAGGGATGGGGATTAACCAAAGAAACCCTTGATGTCCTACGACAAAGGGTAATGGTTTGCATAGTTTCTAGCCCTAATTCTTGGTCTTCCCCACCACTTCTGGTCTACAAGATGTATTTTGATGGGGCGACAAAAGGTAACCCAGGAGCAGTAGGATATGGGAGATTATATAGAAACTCGGCAGGGGAAATTCTTCAAGTTTTCTACAGGTCCATTAGATTTGACACAAACAACTCTACGGAACTCGAAGGAATGCTCTAGGGTCTCTGCTTGCATCTCAGGGAAGGGTGGCTCTCAGCGATGGTAGAAGGGGATTCAAACATCCTCATACAAGTGGTGAAGTAACTTGCCAACGGAAAAATGACTAAGAAGGTTTCATCTAGCTAGATCTAGGCTATCCAGATGGAAATCCTTTATATCCCGGTCATGTCTTACCCAGCAATCACCTTTCACCATGCCATAAGTGAAGTAAACTAGGTCACTGGCATGCTGGAAAATGTTGGCGCAGGGGAGAACGGGGCCCATAGGATGGGACAACTGGAGGACTTAGGTGCGGCCCAGTGGGTACCAAGGTGTCGACAGCTGGCCCAGCAAGACGTCAACTCAAATGGATAGATGGGGGATGATGTGACAGATAATCAAGGTTATGACAGGGGGCGAAGGGAGCATTCCATGGAAGCTGATCAACAGCACGCGTAATCATGAAGGTAATGCACATTATATTACGTGCTAGTCCTCTCACCATTGATCCTAGGTACGGTTCTCCATCTGGAAGGGAAGGGGGGATGTATTTTCTAAGAGAAAAGGATTCAGACATGACGATAGGCATGATTCCCCCACGTGTGCTTAGTACAGGGAAGGGTGACTACTGGATCAGGGAGATCGACAACATGTACAGAACCATTAAGGTGAAGAACTACCCTCCTTATATTAATATCAATTCGGTTGCATGGATCTCCATCCGCTTCCTGTGGGGGAAATACGTGGGCTTGTTGGTGATCTTGTGTAGGGAGCGTCTGCGGGAAGGTTCGAGTGCTTCTGTGAGGTTTTCGTGGACAGAGAGTGACATGGATCCTCACTGGGGTGGTTACAGGAATCCCAGTGCACCTAGCGAAGCTTTGGCTCTGAGTCACGACAAAGGGAAGGGGGTGGCCAAGAGAGGTAGGGGCAATGCAAACTTAATGCAACTCCAAGCCCATGCCGCTACAAAATTATTTAAACATCACATTGCCTTGATGGCTTGCAAAGCCACGGGTAGAATGGAAAAGGAATTATGGGAGCAAGTGAAATAGTTGTTGATTGAGGAAATTCTAATCAAAGTTGAGGACTGGGTCATGGACCCAGGATCTACAACGGGAAGGGCTTCGGCCCATGACCTCCTGATCATGCTGTATTGGGTCATCATGAACCTAGTTATGCATGTTGCACTTAATCTAGAGGCCAAGAAGGAAGAGGTTGTGGCTAAGACTTAAGGGGACGGGGATCCTATCAAGGCTTGGAAGGAACACCATGCAGAGTGTCGGGTAATGTACCAGAAGCTCAATTACCATAGAAAAGACTGTCACCTGATGCACCGAAAAGTTGATCAAATTGTGACACACTTGGGAATTGGCCTCTACCACCTGGGGATGGAGCAACACCGAGACAATGGTCCTAACCGGCGGTCTGGAGGTCAGGTCGTGGAGCAGTCCAGTGGCACTTCTCAGCAGCACGGGGATGGTTCGGTGTTGACTACGAGCTTTCCCAACGTCGACGTTCTTCCTTGATTTATGTTGTGGCTTATTTTAATGCCCTGTATTCATGTTAGCATGTCTCTTTCAATAGAAATAGGTACCGTTATCCAGTTTTCTTTTAAAGATAGCAGTATTAGTTATGGGATTGAACTCTTCCATACCGGGGATCTCCCTTTTTTGGGGAAGGACATTGTTTTTAGTGGATGACTATAATAGCTTCGAATCTGGTTTTTTGATCTATCCTATGTGTTGGGCATCCTTGTACTTGTGAATTTTGCATTAATATAATCTTTTATATACAAAAAAAAATGATACAAATGGTTTGAGTTAACCTCAAACTTAACATTTAACATCTCAATGTGTATGACTATGAGAAGAAATTATGAGAGGTGAACATGTGGATTCGAAAGCTAGATTTTCAAAGGGGCAATCAAACACCAATTGATTGAGATAACTCAATCTTAAAATCTATCAATGTGTCTCATAATAATTATGAGAGATGAACATGAGGATGGGAGAGTGGGTTTTCACAAATAGCAATCAAACACTCGTTAATGAATTAACCTTAAAACTTAACATTTCAATGTGTTTGAGAAAATAGTTGTGAGTGTGTCTCATAATAATTATGAGAGATGAACATGAGGATGGGAAAGTGGGTTTTAAAAAATAGCAATCAAACACTAATTAATGAGTTAACCTTAAAACTTAACATTTCAATCTGTGTGAGAAAATAAATGTTACAGGTGAACATGAGGATGGGGAAGTTTGGTTTGTCATGTGAAAGGTATGGAACGATACATTTAACAAACAAAATAAATGAAGATTTGACAATAATTTTGTGTTTGTGTCACGAATTCTTGACACTCCATATCTTCCAAAAATTCTTTATAGAAGGAAGAACTCTCTAGCTTTTTTAGAGAACATTCCAAATCACTAAAAACCGAACTCGACCTCCTCAGTGTGGAAGATGTGTCACTGCTCATGGTTTCCTTTTTAAGAGGTTAATGATGCTTCCTAAAGAGTAGGGTTTTTAGTGATGTCGGCTCCACAAGAAACACTCTCCCACTGATAAATATTTTCAATTAAATCCAAGTCAAGCCTCTTTTATATAAATTCAAGCTCTCACTCCAACGTGAAAATGGAGGACCGTGTGTCTCTTTGTTTTGGATTGTATTTTTTTCAACATACATAAATTATCAGTTTTAATTAATTAATTATATTTTATATTTAAAAAATATATAATTAGATGCTAAAAACACAATGTCAGTACTATTATAAGTAAAATAATAGAAATACAAATTAAAAGTATTTGCAATTTCAAGTATAACTAATACTATTAATAAAAGAACATCACTCTTTCTCAATATTTATCAAATATTTAATCGGTACAAAATAGTGACCCTCTATTAAAATATGCCAAAAAATTCAATGTGTACAAAATAGTGACCTTCTTTCAAAATATGTCACAATATTTAGGGAAGGTTGTTCATTATTAAAAGAATTAATTGAAAATACATTAAAAGTACATCTCTTTATCAATATTTAATGGATACAAGAAAAATAATGTTAGATTTTCCCCTTGTCATAAGCGTCAAACGCTCTATGGAAAACAAGGCGAATGAGGTGGGAGGCATTACAGTGATCTAAAGTCGTAGGGTTGGGAAGTATTCAGGGGTCTTGACAGTGGCAGGAACTTGCACCTCCATCTTGGGGGAAGAGACTAGGGATGAACCGCCCCCTATCCAGAGCTTGGAAATGGAGATAGAGAAAGGGAAAGAGAAGGTGCAAGCACCGGATTTCCAATCGAGGAAGGGAGGAGAAGGAATGAGGGGGACCATTAAAGAAGCAATTTCGAAGGAATAAGGCATAAAAAATCCACTATGTCCCAAAATAAAAAACAGTGCTAAAGTTGCAGATCCGCTCGGAACAGGTAAGGGAGGATATTCAATACATGAAAAAACATGCACTTATCGGCAAATTTGTTGGAATGTGTTCAACAGAGAAAACACCGGTGTGGTGGATAAACACAAATTGGAAACCTCAAGGAAATTAAAACCTGCAAATAGGGGAAAAATGTTTCTTCACGCTCATTTTCTTTAATGAAGTGGGAGAAACATAATTTTTGATAATGGATTGTATTTCTTTAAATCAGTAGGCCTCTTCCTCAGACCATGGAAAGAGCAGTTCAATATGGATAAATAAAACTTAACGATATCCTCGTTGTTGATCAGAATGTACTCCCTACCAACGAAGTATAGGAAAGAAGAAATCCTCACAGATTTTAGAAACACGTTGGGAAACTTTGTAAAAGTATGATAACAAACCAAACAAATGCATTATACCTCCTATGCCATGATATGCATCTACCTAGACATATTAAAGGATATCCCATATGGAATAGAGCTATCATGGGATGATGAAAATTGGTTCCAAGCGATAGACTATGAAGAAATTCCCTAGCACTAGTGGAAAATGAGATATTAGTGACCAAAATCTTCATATCAATGACCACTTTTGGTTTAGCGATCACTAGTGGCTAATTTACGGTCTTTTATTTCACGATCAAAATTGGTCATTTATAGCTTGTCAGTTGGTCATTAATTTGGTCATATATTTGAATCAATGACCAAATATATTACCACATATGTAACGAAATTAATGACCACATGACAAACTATAATATGACCAAATTTGGTCGTGCAATTAAAGACTATAAATTAGCCACCAAAACTATTTTTTGGTCATTGATATGCGAATTTTGGTCGTTTTTTTGGTCATTTATATCTCATTGTTTGGTCACATATCTCTCAATTTTTGGTCATTTTATATGCGAATTTTGGTCATTAATCTCATCTATTGATCACTAATTTAGTCATTTTTAGTCGTTTTATGTGTAGTTATTATATTTTAGTAGTTTTAATGGTGTCCATTATTAATTAATATAAAATTTTAATATGATATTATGTTTAAATTAAAAAAAGAAGCATACATTATTTATCATCATCTAATACACATGTAAATTATGCAATGTCACATTAATTATTTAATTACAACAATTATAAATAATATAAAGTACAACCATATAAGTTTTAAATCTCACAAATTATATTATATGAAATGTCAAGTATTACAATAAATATGAGTTTTCTCAAAAAATATCTCCATATAATTTTACATAAAAATCATCTAGTACATCGATGACTTTTCGAAATATTACAATGGCTAAACCATCCCACTTGTACTTGGTTGCTAATCCATAATTATATCCCACGACAGCTTTAAAACCATACTTAGCATCTTGAAACCCTCAGCAACAGGCTCTTCATCCTCAATGTCCCACTATATGAGCTTTCTATCTGCAAATGTGCTTCTGTATCCGCACTGCACGTGCTTCTGAGCTTTCTAAGCGTTTTGAGCTTTATATATGCCCACATGCTTCTATATACGCACTGTAGCAGCCTCCCTCCTCATGTTGTTATAAATATTGCGAGTAAATTTACCTACAAACAACACATGTTAATAAATAAATCTCGATGCTTGCTAAAAAGAGAAAACAAACTAAAAAATGTACATATTAATTTCACAAGATTTAACATGGAAAAAAGAAACAATTCCAACAACCAACAGGTGTAATAAGCAACCTTAGGTACAATTCCATTATTTAACTTCAATAACATAAGCAACCTCCTAAAGAAAACATGAAATGCACTCATTGTTTGGTGCAAATTCATTCCTCATATAATTTCAATATTTGGGACTATGTTTTCAATGAATCAGAAATAACATGTAAAAGAAAGCAAAGAAAATTCAATTAATTCCTTAATGTGAATACTAGAAGAAAAAACCTATTCACTTCATCCAATGAATAATGAGGAGAAAAGGAACCTTACTTTTTAACAAGAGATGCAACATATATGTAGGGATTACAAGAAATTCACATGAACCATCATGCCTTATTGAAAAGGTCATAGCAAGGGTGCTCCTAGGAAATGAAATGAAACATGACCAGGATCAACTTGAACATATGAGATATGATCAAATTATGGTCAATTGGTATCTATGCTACTATCATTGTCTTCTATTTCTTTCCCTTGCAAACCAGTTCCTTGTTGGCCAAGAGATGGTAAAAGAGACTGACAGTTACAGAAATACACAGGATAAAACCTTATTCAATTCCAACATATTAATGTAGGAAAACCTAAAAATAAAGAATGAAAGAATAGGACATAATAGTGGAACTCATAACCATTGTACTCGACCCATTGGAAATGCTAGCACTCATAGGTACCAGACTACCAATGCCAAAAGAATTAAACATAGTTGAAACAATCTATACACAATGAAAATGCAATACCATCAGACCCTTGATACAAGAGTTTGAATTCTTTATTCCCTTGAGAAGCCTTGTGAAAATTACAAGAACATTAAATGACATTGAGATAACCATACCAAAATAGAAGTAAAGTATTACACAAATACACGCATTAGATCCTATGAGATGTATTACAGTGCAATTTTATTTGCTTACCCTGTTTAGATCTGGAATGTTGCCATCACCTTAAGGCTTATTCATCATAAAATCCCTCATTATAGGAATAACATCATCTGACACAATGAAGGGTGTGTCCCATTATAATTTCAGAAATTTACTACAATTCCAAGCATTCTACCAAGGAATTTTTTGTTTGTCCCAGAGTTAGTTGATTTTCTCAATCAGAGGTCTAAAAGAATCCACGAGGAACTATCTTCTTATATTTTCATTTTGTGACTTATTTGACTACAATGAATGAAAAAAATTCTATGCTTAAATTCTGATGCAGAATATGGAGGGGAAGAAGAGCCTGAATTGTTTCCATTATTGGTCAAAACTATGGGTGCACCTAAGATAAGATGCTATGTTTATTTTCATGTGATCGTATTTGAAATTATGTAATTGTTGGAGTTGAATTCTCTCTAAATGTGGGAAAGGAAATGTATTCAAAATGAAGCTTTACCTCCATAAATCCTTGTATAAAAGGTGCCATAGTTAAATTTGTGAGTTGACATTTACTACTTGCGCAATCAATAAGAAGATTTGAGTCACCCAACACATAAGGCTTCGTAATTCCTTGGTTGCAATTTTTTTTAGAAGCAACCACATGGAAAAAAAATCAAGTCTATGGTTTTTTCTAGGAGAATCATCGTACTTAAAGAAAAGTAATGCAGAAAACAAGAGGAATCACACGAGCCCCATAATTACATGGAGTCCCTTGACAGGCTCCATCAAAGAAACCCCAGGAAAAGGAAGTGTTTACCATTGGATGTAATAAGGGTCTGGGAAATATTGAGGAGGGGCCTTCAATTACTCTATAGGAAGTGTTTATTGTTGTGGAAATTTTTGTCCCCTAACAATAAGAAGTCTCTACCGAAGCTTATTATAAAGCAACAAGTGAAGCACTATAGCATAGAGTTTGGAAAAGTTATGCCCAATCATGATGGTCCTATAGTTATTCTAATATAAGTAGTCCCATATGTAGTTTTTTGTTTTTTTCCTGTAGCATGATGTTGTTTGGACTCTAGAGGGAATTTGGAGCCTTAATTTTTATGTATTTTTCTTCATATATGTATTGGACTCGGTACCATTTTGCTATTTCACACTTCCATACTGTATAGAGTCTAGACATTAAAATTTAAACATTTGGTGTCTAATGGTTTGGATTTACATAAATGTAAATGAATATATATTTTTAATTAAAGTTGTACACTTCATGTATTTGTTGGTCCACTAGTTTAGCCAGTTCTTCCACCTGGTTTTCTGCCTTGTTCTAGTTTGGTCCTAGTTTGACCCTCAACTGGTTCCACTTTAGATTCTAGTTCAAAAACTATGGGGGATTAATTTTTAGAAGCACTTAAGTCCTTTGGTATGAGTTTTATCAACATTAACAATGCATGTTTTTTAGAACCTCTTGAACAATGATTGTTAGATAGTCTAGTTTCATGGAAGCCACAACCATGAAAATTATGAAATCAGAATTGTATAACAAATTCATTAGGAGCCTTGAAATCAGTTTTCCCCAATGGATTTCAGAAATTGAAAGAAAGGATTGGAGTGCTACAGGGAATCTACCCAAGTAATAATACTTGTAACACAAGTATCTGCTACTTATTGTTAGTATAAGCAGGCAGATGATTATTGCCATTAGCATCCTCTCCGATATTTTCCACCTGATACTGCATGTCCCTTATGGATTTTGATGTTCCTACAGTTGCAAAGACTAAGCTGACATTCCATAAAGTAGATAAAATACCTATTCCAAGCAAGCACAACAACGTTATATGAGAATTGATAAAACAACAACATCTCATGTGTTAGAAAAGGATGTATCAATATGATGCAATTTTTGTTCTGGGTTTTGTCAGTCTTTGACCTACTTATAAACGGATAACCCAGTGATGATGACCACAAAGTAATCTTCAAAGCATGCATACATCCATTGAAAGGTCATGAATAGTATAGGAGTGATGCCAAAAATCCTATGATAGAAATTAGAACATTTCTGCAAATCCAATTCTTTGAGATGCAAAAGAGAAAAAACAAGTGGCCTATCATAGGGACATAATAAAAACATAGGGACATAATAAAAACAAGTGGCCTATCATCTCCTCTAAATAGGTGCACAGAGAGCAAAAACTAGGCCCTGCAAAGCCTCTTTTTAATAAATTTTCCCAAGTCAAAATTTTGCATTCTAAACCCAACCAATAGAACAATTTAATTTTCAGTGGCACAACCCATTTCCACAAAGACACATGTCACCATATGATAACTGAATCCATAGAAGAAATTGTATTCTCTTCATATGCTAATCTAGCACTTATATGTCCTATAGACGTATTCCAAGACTAGATTATCTCATCAAGTCAATTTAATAATATGATGCCATAGTGTTGGATTATTTTAATGTAGCGTCATATTCGTCAATAAATACTCCACCTAAACCCAAATTGTGAGAGAGAAACCAATAATTCTCGACATATAGATTTCAAACTCCATTAAGGATATGAGATATGTATCTGATGCCCACATTCTTCAATTGAAAAAGAAAAGGTTGCGACAAGGAAAAAACAAGTCACCATTAACAAAAGGATCAACACCTATCTAAACCATTTCACCATTCCCAATTCTCTAGGAGTATTTTTTGTACCACCAATGTAATTTCCAGTTGTAATTTAAACTAATAGCTATACATTTACTACATTGACTTCAGAATTGGGTAGCCCTAAATTTTGGGAGGGATTAGCATGCACATGCATGAGAAAATAGATGGTCGCTAAATTAATGATAGTGTGGTAATTAATCGAATAAGAAAACGAGACCTTTGATTAGTATAAACTACAATTTGGTTTAGTTTTCAATGTTACTCAAATTGATTCAAGTTTAAATAGTAATCTGAACCATAGATTGAGAGCAAAGGCAATGCCAGTAACACCTATATAGGATGGTGAAACAAGCATGGTTCATGTAATAGTGGAGCGACTTTAGGTTTTATGGGCATGTCGCCTGGTATCTTAGCCTGTCCATAGGCGGTTTTGTCCCGTAGATTTCATGTCGTTATTTTTTGCTACTCTGTTAGGGTCTCTTATTGGTAAGTTCATGTCGCGATGAAACTTTTTGTGTCTATTTGTGGTTTTCATGGGGATGCTTTCTTGGTTTAACCTATCATTTTCTGTCCATCGATTTCTTGGTTCATGGAGTCCCTCCCCCTCTTTGAGGGACTAGTACCAACCATGATATAATATTTGTTTTTTTAGCTGGTTTCTTCTTTTCTCTCTTATCTTGATGGCTTGACAGGTTGGTAGCGGTTTTGTGGTTTTGGGATGGTGCATGGGGTTTTACGTCGTTTTTTCATTTCTCTAGTGTTGGGTTTCATGGACTCTGACTGTTTGAGTACTATCGGGTTTATGTTCCTTTATTTGTAGTTATGATGATGTATTTGTGACAGTCTTTTATAGGGTCAACTTCTAGGGTTTTACCCTTTTTCTCTCCTGCACTTGAGTGCACTTCAACGCATCCTTTGGGGTGGTCGAGGGTCTTGACACGTGTTTTCTCAAATATTTTTAGCGGTTGTTTAAGTAATTTCTTCTCTGTGGGTTGACACCCTTGTTGGAGCTTTTCAGTCCTTGTTTTTCTTGTTTTTTTCCTCTTAACAAGTGCAGTGGAGGGTCCGCTGGTTGGAACACATCTCTTGGGGGTATGTTTTATGCTCCTCTTATTAACTATGCATCGTCTTTTATCTTTGGGTGTATACTTGACTTGGATTGAAGGTTCTTGGTCTGTTTGTTTGACCTGTGATTTTGTTTTTGTGGGTATCGGGCTTGGGCCTTTGGTCACTCCTTTCTGCTATGGGTCGCTCTCTCTTCAAGGGTTTTTTAGTGTTTTCTGGTCAGTTGGTCCTTTGTCCTAGGCCCATAGGTGGTTTTGTCTGACACATGTCTGGATTTACCATATGGTTTTATGGGACCCTTATGGCCCATCAGTTTGCACAAGGGTTGGACTCTAGTACTTCAGAGGGTTTCTCAGAAGCGCATAGAAGGTGAAGGGGGAATAGCATTAAAGTGCGGGAGGGGAGGGTGCATTATGTCTTGGGTCATGATATATATATGGATAGAGTGGGGGATCTCTACTCTTGAGCGTTGGTTGGCAAACTTGAGTACTTCCATTCAGGTAAAAAAGAATGGATTGACTTAGTGACGTAGCATTGGAATCCCACCCTCACATATGTTTCGACAAGCAGTATGCTTGCAAAAGGCTGGCTCGTCTTTGTATTTTTATAGGATGAACATGCTTCTATCATACTTTACTCACTATGGAAAATAGGGAAGGGTTCCCTGGTTCTAATTTGTGGGCATGTGAACTTTGACCCCTTGCAAGAACGAGTAGTGATGTGGCATTTATGGGTTTTAATCCTTGCGTTTCACTTTCCCTTTGGATAAGAGGCTTTCTGAAAGGATCCACGAATTCCATTTGGTCGTTTTGTGGCTATTGAAGAGGATTTTCAATCCATTTTTTATAAGAGAATGGAAATAATACTAGAGGAAATGGACATTACCAAAGGCCTTTCGGTTGAAGTCGAGATCCTTTGTAATGAGCATCCTATCATTCAAAGGCTTGAATATTTAAGCATCCCTTTTAGATGCAGTACTAGATGTCACATTGTGGGTCATTTGCACTGCTCATGTCCTATTCTCCTGCATGGGACTAACTCTACAAGTATTTCAGATTTTTTTCCTTCACCAGACTATCGAGGTTTTCCTCTTTAATCGCCATCCCCGGTCATCTCGTCTCACCCTTCGGCTGGTAAGTACTCTCAGAAATTCTGTTTTTATGATGATGTTACTCATAGGGAAATCTTGTTTATCTAGGATATTGAGATTGAGGCAACCTTGGTTAAGTCCCCATTGATGGATATATGCTTAGACCCACCCTTGGCATTTTCTTGTGAGGTTCCCTCCTCTTAGGCACCTTGCTCTCCTCATTTTATCTTGTTGGGGGATCCTTTTAGCCATCTCCCCAAGGCCCCATTTACTAGGTTTGAAGCTCCTCTTTTCACCCCAGAAGACTTCCTACCACTAGTAAATGTTGGCTCCCTTATCCCTCGGGCTCAATCTCCCTCCATCCCTTGCTCTTCATCATCTTTCTCGGACCCTTCTCTTATGAAGTCCTTATCTATTTTCTCGGTGAAATCCCAAGTATGCCTTTCCATGCTTCTGCTTGATTCCATTCATTTCGAAAATGTTATGACTAGGAAGCCAAAAAAGAAGCCAGGTCCAGCATATGAGTTGGGCACTAGTACACCTCCTTATATCCCATTGTCGACTAGAATAAAATATGCTACTAGAGGTCATGTGGTCTCTCACTACCAGGTACTTAGAGCTATGTCACCCCCTCTAGGTGGATCTTGATGAAGATTGTATCTCTAAATGTTCGTGGCTTTGGGGGGTTAGAAAAGAAAAGAACCCTCAGAGCTCTCCTTCTTTCCTTTGCTCCTGGCATGATTTTACTACAAGAAACTATGTGTAGTCCATACCCTGATCTCCTTGATTTCAACAATATTTTTCTTGGTTGGGAGTTCTGCACTACTAGCGGTGTTGGCCTCTCGAGAGGGTTACTCACTGGTTGGAACCCTCTGTCTGTTCGTTTTAAGGATTTCGAAACTTTGGCAGGGATTTTGGTAAATGCTAGTGTAATGTCCCCAAAAATTGAAAAAAAAAAACTACCCGAAGGGGATCATTATTACTCATGTAAAATTACATGTGCTACTTATACTTTCCATCTCTTCAGAAACTGTCCAAACTGTCTTGTTAATCTCTTATCCATTCAGTGGTTATTATTTCGTTTACTTCTTATGTCTTAATTCTGTTTATTTAAACTATTTATACATATTAGTTATTATTGTCGATGAATTAATGAATTATATAGAGCATTGTTTTACTTCTGCACATGTGTACTTTGTTTATTTAATAAAAACTAACTTAACTTTGTTGATGGGAACAACGTGGTGGAGTGGCGGGACTTATTCTGCCATGACGATATGTGAGGTAAGGTATTACTTTGTTATGCAGGCTTACTTAGTTCAATTGAACTAATGCACCTCTTTTATTTACTTACGCGATTCATTACTTTACAGTGGGATCTGGTGTAAAGTGTGTTGACCGTCTTGATCATAGAGGACCTGCTGCTAGTTGTTATGCTGCTTATCAACTTGGTTTTATAATTTGGTAAGTGTTGTTATCGTCAATGTAGCTACTACAGTTAAATATCCTGTACACTAATTATTATTTGTTATGTTTTGAATTCGTTAGTCTATCTATCATTAATACATTTTACATTCTATGTATGTTCTCACTATACCTATTAACAACTCTTATGTTCTTTTATTGACAGGTTATTATATTGGTTTTAAGAGTAGACCTTTGGATTTTTTATAGTCAGAGATGTTATCATGGCATACTTTGTATGCCATGGTTCTTAAGCATAAATACCTTGTTACTAAGGGATTAAAACCCTAAGCTCTAAATATATGGTCTAAACATTATCTAAATACTTAAGCATGGGTTCTTTGACTTTGGACTAGCGTAACCTATGGACTATGTATTATTATAATTCTATCATAGTTCAAACTTGTAATATGTTAACATGTGATAGCATTTGGATGGCAACATAACACATGGTATAAACCATACTTTCGCAGGGTTTAAGCTCTAGCATGGTGAATGAAACCCACGATAATGCAACAATGTTGAACTATGGAAAATTGGGTTTGGGAAATTCAATAGTGGTTACCAGCTGGTGCATTTATCGTTCATGGAAATCATGGCAGCCCCAAGCTTAGGGCTTGGCTCATGATTTAGTTTGGTCATTTCGTTAAGGTCTATGGAGAAAATGGGGTCTCGGCTCTGTGCTGTGAAGGAGACTATGCCTTGGAGATGAATGTAAGCTTCTTCTGGTTTCATGGCTACATTTTATGCTTGGTTTCGTGGCTCCTTCATAGTTATACTTCTCAACCTTGTTGTGTTTGGTTGTGGTTGTAGGTGGCAGGGTAATGATGGTGGGGTGGCTCCATACTTCACTGTAGCTCTAAAGTGTTGCAAATGAGGCCACGGTAAGCCTGCTATTCAAGCTTATGCTTGTCACCCTTCAACCCTATGGGCAGAGCTAAGTTTCGACTGGTTGTTCGTTGGGGTTTTATGTTGTAGCAATTTTGATTTCTCCTTTGGGCTTATGATTACAGACTTGGGTTTTAAATGTTGAGGCATGATGCCATGAATAGATTCCTAGGCAATTTGGCTCTGTGTAATTTCATTTTAGTTATGTAAATCATTAATTTTGGTTTTGGGCTT
Source organism: Pseudotsuga menziesii (assembly GCA_001517045.1). Lineage (NCBI taxonomy): Eukaryota > Viridiplantae > Streptophyta > Pinopsida > Pinales > Pinaceae > Pseudotsuga > Pseudotsuga menziesii. The sequence goes on from LPNX010515046.1 coordinate 124,004, forward strand.
TATAGCCATGGGCTGCACCATTGCTTGCAATGGTGCTATAGCCCATTTCCACGCCTGTGTGAACCTCATTCCCAGCCTTTAATGGCAACTGTGTACTAGACTTGGGATCTCTATAATTAGGTATATGTATTTTTTTTATATAATGGTAATGGTTAACTTGATATAGTGACTATATGATTTCCTTCTGTGTTTTTATTGAGCACTATAATTAAAAGGAGTTAGGATTTTAAAAGCATAGGCATTTGCCTAATCGGATGCTCTGTGTGTAATGCCATTGATTGGATTGGATATTGTAATATTTTGACACCGTGGGTAAAGGCCATGCTGTAAATGGCATGAGCTTTTCCCATAGTGTTGCGATAGCTTGTATATTATTGTTTATGGTATTTAGATCTTATGTAAAATGGTGCGTGGAAATCCATGGGTCCGGAAACCATGGTGGCCAACGCTTACAATAGGTTTATAATTTAATGGACTGTGTATTAAAATTTTTATTGGTTGAGGTCGTGCTATAGCTAGGGTCTTATGACCTCAATGCTAGCGTATGCATTGTTATTTATGGCAATTGATGTGTTCGTAAAATGCATCCCTCATGCTTAGTGTAAGTCATGGCTTGTGTAGTGATATAAACAATGGATTTATATAAAGGATTGATTTTTGTTCAATTCATTATGATATGGCTTTTATTTGTTTTGAGAATCAGCCATAAGGTTATACAATTTGGATTTTTGTTTACTATATTATACTATGGTTGTTATTAGTGTGTTTGCGCTGGGTTTTGAACATCCATGGGATTCGATGTCGCGACCTCTATTGGCATAAAAGAGTTTTTAATGTAACGAGTTGTAATGAAATGTATTTTAATAACGAAAACAAACTGGGCTTGCATGTCCACAGGATTCGATTCCTATTACTGTTTGCAATATATGGATTTATGATATGATTTGATGTTGTTTTACTATGATATGATTTACTATATAAGATATATTATTTTAATTTGGATAAGGTAAATGTTGTTGAGTTATGTGATTTTGTTTTTGGTTATGTATAGATGGAAAAGTTAGAACCGTGGATTCTGTTATATGAATTATGATCAAATAATTGTAAAGAACCACATGGATGGTCACGATGCCTCCTTTGATTATTTATAATGTTGTTTCATTTATGTGGAGTATTTTTATATGGATACAGACCTTGAAAGGTCTTAGATGAGTTATTTAATTTTGGAATTAAATGTACAGATAGTTTTCATATATGTTTATACCTGATGGCCTTATCTGTATATATATATTTATCTATGAAGTCATTCTGCATGTAAATAATACCCTAAGGTATCTATTTAGTATATTTATTTCCTTAAACTTACTCCTATGATTAAATCTTCTATAATCTGAAATATGTCTCTACTGACAAATGTAATATGTCAGTAGAGATATAAATAATAGGTGAACAATAAATAGCAGGTCTGGATTTACATAGTTTATAGTATTAGCTTCTGAATATTGATTGAATACAGAAAACAAACTTTAGAGATGGAAACCTAGCTATATATATCCTATGATAATATTTACCATCCTAGGAAGGATTGAAGAGAATAAAAACCCTAGCAGAATCTAGGTAGAACATCAATTGCATAGGCTCAGTAAATTCATTGGAAACATTCATCTAACATATTCATTATATAATCTAGAAGATAGCATAGACAGCCTAGGGTTATATTTTAATAAATGTAACCCTAGGGGATATGGATAGAACCAATCAATTCCAAGGTTAATAATATATATAAAATCTTTTACATAAAGCAGCCAACATTTACCCTAGAAATGAAATTTGACATACTAAGAACTCATACCTGTAATTTATCTTCCTGAAGCTCCTTTAATGGCTGAACCTGCACACTTTTTAAATAACCAGCATTATCAATTTAAGACAGATTTGGCCTCTAATTTTGATGACCAAATCACTTGGGAACTACCACGTTCCTCCCAACCATGACCTAGAACCTTTCCTGGTTCTAATCTGGATCTCCTCGAGATGGAATCCAACATGAAAGTAGCGTAGAGCTCCTAAGGTAGGGTTTCCTAACTGATAATTAGTTCTAAATCAATCCTCTTTTCCTTGCAGGAATTCTCCAAGAAAACACTTGAGAGAAAAAATAGGCAGAATAATAATTTTCCTAGATGGAAATCAGAACCCCCAAGCCTTTTCTTGGATTGAGTCTTTATAGACATAATTTTCAGTCAAAGGGGCAGTTAAATAAAGAAATCCTTGATTTCTTGATTTAACCCTTTTTAATTTACTGAGGTAATTTTCAATTCTTAACCTAGTAACTTTTAACTAGTTTCTATTTAGTATTTCATAGATATTTCACGATTTATTAATCCTTTAATAATAAATAATAATTGGTGGAGCTTCTCTTCTTTATTTATTCAATTATACAATTAATCATAATTAATTCTTTATACATATTATGTATAAAATGCATAGTATTAAAATAATTGTTAACATTTGTCTTCGGGCATCATGTATCATGATCCCTAGAATTAACGACACTTCTTTATGAAGGTCAAGTAGATAGATGTCTCAGGTCTACTAGGCTAGGAAACTCTAAACATCCTTTCATGTTGGATTTCCCTCGTATAATGTGGTAGCTCCTCAGTACTTGATGAGAATACAAAAATTTGAAATTTCATTTAATCACTTATAAATAAATATGATGAGATCAATATTTTTCTCGAGTCGTTTTCACTCAAAAGTTATTTAATTCTTTTTAGTGACCCCTAGCACTTACCAGAGTCCATACTCAACGCTTATAATAGGGATTTACAAACATAGTGCAATTCCTGAGCTCTCGCTCAACACTAAATGCTAGGAAGTACTTGTATGATATAACTAGGGATACAATGGCCAATGATCCGATGCTTCAGAGCTTATGCTCAACATCAACATGGAATGCTTCAGAGCTTATGCTCAACATCAACATGGAATTCTCCAGAGCTTGTGCCCAACATTTCCAATTATATTTTCATGTGTTCTAGTGCTTTATGCTCAACACAAATGTAAGTACTCATGTGCTCTAGAGCCTCTCGCTCAACACAAAACATTTCATCAGTCATGTGCTTTAGGGTCCATGCCCAACACAACCAACATACATATACATATATATCATCAACAATTTGCTTATGCCCAATATACAATGCTAATCATCATGTTCATATGCAATGGGGTCTTTGACCCAATATAAAAATAAAACATCAATATAATTATCATGATCAATAAGCTCATGCCTATAAATGGTAGGTCCAAAATTCAGGATATTACATCCCTCCCCGCTTAGTACAACACTGTCCCTAGTGTTCTAGGGACTTTGAATTATATCATGAAACAAGGTGGGTTAATCCATTCTCATGGTGGCCTCATTCTCCCAGGTAGTCTCATCTACCTCAAAGTGCTTCCACTGCACTTTCAATTGGAGTATAGTGGGCTTCCAAAGCTGCACTTCTCTCTTGTCCAATATATGCAAAGGCTCAGGGGAAAATTCCCCCTCAGGTTTCACTTGTAATAATGACCAATCATTGACATGCTTAGTGTCATAAAAATATTTCTATAGTAAATATGCATGGGAAACATTATGAACTCTTACGTGTGCACGTAATGCTAGTTCATAAGCCACTGGTCCTTTCTTGGCCAGGATTTCAAAACCTAGGTGCTAACTTACCACACCTACCCAAGGTCAACGAGCTCTGTTTTGCTTTCACTTTCAAGTAGACATGCTCACCTACTTGATAATATTTATATTTTCTTTTCTTATCTGCATAACATTTCTGATGGTCTTGTGCCCTCTTTAAGGTTTCCTTGGACCTTGGTAAGTAACTGTTCCAAGTCCAATAACAGGCCAAGCCCTAACATGAGTCAATCCACCAGACAGTCCCAAGTAACTGGACTCCTCCACATCTGTCCATAGAGTACCGCAAAAGGACTCATCTTGGCGGAAGCCTGATACCCGTTGTTATATGCAAACTCTGCAAGGTGCAGATAATCCTCCCACTTGGTGGGGTTGTTCATGACATACATTCCAAGCATGTCTTCAATAATTTGGTTTACTCTTTCAGTCTACCCATCCATCTGCGGGTGATAAGCAGTGCTAAATTTCAGCTGCGTCTTTAATCCAGAGAATAAATATCTCCAAAAGTTTCCTATACAATTAACATCTTGATCCGAGATAATTGCTTTGTGTATCCCATGCAATCTAAATATCTCTTTTAGGAAGATATCGGCAATGTTCACGGCCTTGTAGGTCGATTTCACGAGGATGAAGTGTGCTGCCTTTGACAACTTGTCAATGACTACGAAGATGGAATCATTTTGTGTCTTTCTTTTCAGTAAGCCATTAATAAAATCCATACTAATAACCTCCCACTTCCATTCTGGAATGGGCAATGGATGTAGTAATCTTGAAGGATGCTGCTGCTTAGCTTTAACTAGCTGGCATTCCTGGCATTTTGCAATAAACATTGCAATGTCGGCCTTTAACTTAGGCCAGAAAAATTGTCTCTTGACGACAGATATCATCTTTTGATCTCTCAGTTTCCCTATGAAATTATGTGAGGATGCTGGACCGAATGTCCCCCCCATTTGGAACATACAATCTATCCTTGGACCATAGTAGTCCGGAGTCATCCACCTTGTATTGCTTCTGTTCTTGAAATAACCGGTCCTCTTGGAGCTTCTTGAGCATTTCCACATAGAATGGGTCAACCTTGTTGGCCGTTCTAATCTTCTCATGCAAATATGCATTAGTTTGACTCAGGGTCACCTCATATATCATATGAGTTCGTCAACTCAAAGCATCGACAACTTTGTTCTCTTTATCCTTAATATGCTTTAGTTCAAAGTGATACTCACTCAGGAAAGCCAACCATTTGGATTGCCTCGCATTCAGATTGAGTTGATCGAATAAATAATTTAGATGCATATTGTCAGTCTTTAGAAGGAACTTCCTTCCCATGAGTTAGTTCCTCCACATCTTCAGAGCGTGGATAATGGCCGCTAGCTCAAGATTGTGCGTGGGATAATTTTGCTCATGCTATTTTAATTTCCACAATTCATAATGAATCGCATGATCGTTTTGCAAGAGGACTCCTCCAAGTCCTTCCTTGCTTGCATCCATGCATACAACAAAATCTCCATCGTGATCCGCAATCCGCAACACTGGTGCGGTCATCAAAAGTTGCTTAAGCTTTTGAAAACTTTCTTCACAATTATCAGTCCATAAGAACTTGTTCACTTTATTCTACAGAGTCATCATGGGGCGAGCGATTCTCAAGAAGTTCTCAATGAAATTTCGATAATATCCAGCTAACCCCAAGAAGGACCTAATGTCAGTGACACCAGTTGGGGTAGGCCAATCCTTGATAGCTCGAATATTTTCTGGGTCCACAGCTATTCCTGCCTCATATATGATGTTCCCTAGGTACTGTATTTTTGGCTTGTAAAATTCACATTAAATAAACTTAGCGTAGAGCTAGTGTTCTCTCAACACTCGAAGTACTATGTGAATGTGTTCTTCGTGTTCCTCTTTATTCTTGGAATAAACCAGAATGTCGTCAATAAAGACTAGTACAAACTTATCCAGATATTTACTGAATATGTTGTTCATCATACACATAAAGTTTGCGGGTGCATTGGTCAACCTAAACGGAATCACTACAAAATCATAGTTCCTATACCTCGTACGAAAGGCGGTCTTGGGAATATCTTTGTCTCAGATTCGTACCTGATGGTACCTAGAGCGTAAGTCAATATTTGAAAGGATTTTGGCTACTCCCACCTGGTCGAACAAATCATCGATCCTAGGGAGAAGGTAATGGTTCTTTATAGCCATTTTGTTCAACTGAAGGTAATCAATGCACATACACATCGTACCATCCTTCTTCCTTACGAATAAAATTGGTGCTCCCCAAGGGACACACTGGGTCACTTATACCCTTTCTCTATTAACTCCTGCAATTACAGTTTGTGTTCCACCAATTCTGGTGCACTCATGTGATAAGGGGCTTTGGATGCCGGAACTGATCTTGGGGTCAGTTCGATGGAAAATTCTAGGTCTCGTTTCGTAGGTAATCCAGGTATTTCCTTAGGAAACACGTCCTTGAAATCTTCAAGAATGGGGAAGTCTTCTATGCATTTTTCTCTATCCAACTCTACATCGCGGATGTTCACCGCAAACAACTTGCAGCCCTTCCTAACACACTTCTTTGCTTGTAAGGAAGATATATGTCTTACAGAAACTTTCTTTGGGATGCCTTGAACCTTCACTTGGTTCCCTTGGCTATCAGTACACAAGATAGAATTGTGTATACAATCGAGCATGACATGGTGTTGTTCCAACCACTCCATGCTGATAAGAATATCATACGATCCTAAAGGTAGGATGTTGAGGTTTACCTTAGTAAGGAAGCCATTCAGGTTTACTTCACATTCTTTAACAATTTCCAAAACCTTCTGTTTCGTACCAGTGGCTAACTGTACCATCCAAGGTTTAACATGCTTTACTTTGCCTAACTTGCATAAATCAACAATATTAGGTGCAACATAGCTTCGGAAAGCACCGAGATCAATAAGTATTGAAACACACGTGTTCAAGATATTACCTTTGATCTTGACCATTGTAGCTTGATGGTCCGCCTGTCAGCCATCTAATGTTGCATAGATTTATGGGGTTCTTGCTATATCCTCAACGGTAGTTTCTTCTTGCAGGTTATGCAAGACTCCATTGTTCTTGTTCTTACAATATCGGGCATAATACGGCCCATTGCACTTCCAACAATTGATCGCTAAAAGGGTAACATTGGCTCCACTCGCCACTTTATTATTACCATTAGGAGATGGTACATAAGGCTTCATAACAATTTTGTTGAAGTTCTTGTTCGCTTGAAATATCTTATTTTGCTTTCTATAAGGCTGCGGGTTTGACCCAGGATTGCGATTATTAGAAACATTTCTAGAATTTTCTCTGTTTCGGTTCTGGTTTTCTTGTCGTAACTTTCCATGCTCATAGCAGAGTCAGGCCTTATGTATTGCAGTATCCAAAGTCTTTGGCATGTCAAATTCAATCCTGTCTTGAAAACTGGGAGGAAGAAATCCTAGGAACTGATGTATCTTCACCTTCTCTTCTTTCATATATGGTACATAATGCAGTAGATCTAGAAATCTATTTATAAATGCGTCCATCGTCATGGACCCCATGCACAGTTCATGGAACTCTTTTACCTTGCGGTCAAAGAACCTTTCTGACATGTATTTTTCTTGGAAAATATTTCGAAAGTTTTCCCAGCTTATTTCTCACAGCTCATCTTTCTTGATGTGCTTTAAATATCGCCACCATCTTATTGCCTTACCATTCAGGTTGTAGATGGAAAGCCTAGCCTGCATCACACTTGAATAGTTATGAACCTTGAATTACTTACTCATTCCCAGAAACCATTCTTCATCCTTTTCTCCCGTATTCACTTCATCTTCAAATGTCATGGATCTTATTTTTCGAAACTCCCCCTGAAGACTGTCATCACTTCTTTGCCTCTTTCTCCATGGAGAAAGTGAGTCCTCACTAGCAGGACTATGATGATCTCCTTTAGTTGCTTCAGGTGTACTTCCTTTTCCGGCTTCTCTTGGGCTGCTAGCCCGCTCATGGTACGGTTCTCTTTTGGATATGTTGGTGGACTGGGTAGGTTTACCTTGAGGGATCTCTCTCGTCATGTTACGCAATAATGCTTCATTTATAGCTTGTTGTTCCTTTCTTTCATTTAAACTTTTCTCTCTAAAACTTTTCAGTTCAGCTTGAAGACTATGTAAATTTTTCAGCACATTAGAGTTTAGCTCGACCACCAAGTTCACTTCCAGAGTGGGGGCGGTCATTTCTTCTTGTTGGATGTTTTCTCCCTCAATATTCATAAACTAAACAGCACTGTAAAAAATTTCATGTAACACAAAATTTTTTAATAGCAACAAAAATTTCTGTTAGTAACAAAACTTACTTATAATACTTTATTTTCTTAGCATGAATGCCTGGTGTGCCCATAAGTCTCTCAGTATTGACACTGGGCTCTGATACCACTTGTAATGTCCCCAAAAATTGAAAAAAAAATAAAAAATTATAGTCTAGTGAAAACTACCCGAAGGGGATCATTATTACTCATGTGGAATTACATGCGCAACTTATACTTTCGATCTCTTTAGAAACTACCCATACTATCTTGTTAATCTCTTATCCATTCGGTGATTATTAGTTTGTTTACTTCTTATGTCTTAATTCTGTTTATTTAAACTATTTATACATCTTAGTTATTATTGTCGATGAATTAATGAATTGTATAGAGAATTGTTTTACTTCTCCACATGTTTACTTTGTTTATTTAATAAAAACTAACTTAACTTTGTTGATGGGAACAAAGTGGTGGACTGGCAGGACTTGCTCTCCCATGACGCTCTGAGAGGTAAGGTATTACTTGGTTATGCAGGCTTACTTAGTCCAATCGAACTAAGGCACCTCTTTTAATTACTTATGTAGTTCATAATTACTTTGCGACGGGGTTTGGTTTAAAGTGTGTTGATCGTCTTGATCCTAGAGGACATGTTGCTAGTTGTTATGCTGCTTATCGACTTGGTTTTATAACTTGGTAAGTGTCGTTATCATCAATGTAGCTACTACGGCTAAATTTACTGTACACTAATTATTCTTCGTTATGTTTTGAATTCGTTATTCTATCCATCATTAATACATTTTACGTCCTATGTATGTTCTCACTATACCTATTAACAACTCTTATGTTCTTTTATTGACAGGTTATTATATTGGTTTTAAGAGCATACCTTTGGATTTTTTATAGTCAGAGATGTTATCATGGCATACTTTGTATGCCATGGTTCTTAAGCATAAATACCTTGTTACTAAGGGATTAAAACCCTAAGTTCTAAACCTATGGTGTAAACATTATCTAAATACTTAGGCATGGGTTCTTTGACTTTTGACTAGTGCAACCTATGGACTATCTGTTATTGTAATTCTATCATAGTGCAAACTTGTAATATGTCAATGTGTGATAGCGTTTGGGTGGAGACATAACATATGGTATAAACCAGACCATTGCAGGGTTTAAGATCTAGCATGGTGAATGAAACCCATGATAATGCAACAAAGTTGAACTATGGAAAAGTGGGCTTGGGAAATTCAATAGTGGTTACCACCTGGTGCATTTATCGTTCTTGGAAATCATGGTAGCACCAAGCTTAGGGCTTGGCTCACGATTCAGTTTGGTCATTTCATTAAGGTCTACAGAGAAAATGGGGTCTCTGCCATGGGCGCTTCACTTTTTGACCAATATCCTATCACATTAGTTCATATTGTGGGTTTTAAAATTATCAAAAATTGAACCAATATATTGCAGGTATTGGGGAGGATGAGGGGTTTAAGGTGGGGGTGGGTAGGGTGGTTTATAAGGATTGAGGTATAAAAAGGGTTGGGGAGGAGGTTTTAAGTATTGGGATGGGGTTTCAACAAAAATATTTTGGGTCAATATCACTGGAAATTAAGGGTATTCTTTAATATCCCATGATCGCACGTGCTATGTGAGAGGTTCACTAAGTGAATTCCCCGTGGTCTTGGCTCTATGCTGTGAACGAGAATACGACTTGGAGATGAAGGTAAGGTTCTTCTGGTTTCATGGATGCATTTTATGCTTGGCTTCGTCGCTCCTTCGTAGTTATACTTCCCAACCATGTCGTGCTTGGTTGTGGTTGCAGGTGGCAGGGTAACGATGGTGGGGTGGATCCATACTTCATTGTACCTCCAAAGTGTTGCAAATGAGGCCACGGTAAGCCTAATATTCAAGATTATGCTTGTTACCCTTCAGCCCTATGGGCAGAGCTAAGTTTCAGCCAGTTGTTGGTTGGGGTTTTATGCTGTAGTGGTTTTGATTTCACCTTCAGGATTTTGATTATAGACTTGGGTTTTAAATGTTGAGGCATTATGCCATGAATAGATTCCTAGGCCATTCGGCTTTGTGTAATTTCATTTTAGTCATGTAAATCGTAATTTTTGGTTTTGGGCTTTATAGCCATGGGATGCACCATTGCTCGTAATGGTGCCATAGCCCATTGGCACGCCTATGTAAACCTCGTTCTCAGCCTTTAATGACGACTGTGTACCAGACTTGGGATCTTTGTGTAATTAGATATATGTATTGTTTTTATATAATGGTAATGGTTAACTTGATATGTTGTGTATATGATTTCCTTCTGTGTTTTTATTGAGCACTATAATTAAAAGGAGTTCAGGAGCACTATCTCAGCCTAATCAGATGCTATGTGTGTAATGCCATTGATTGGCTTGGATATTGTAATATTTTGACAGTGTGGGTAAAGGCCATGCTGTAAATGGCATGAGCCTTTCCCATAGCGCTGCGATAGCTTGTATATTATTGTTTATGGTATTCGGTTCTTATGTAAAATGGTCTATGAAAATCCATGGGTTGGAAACCATGGTGGCCAACGCTTACAGTAGGTTTATAATTTAATGGACTGCATATTAAAAATGTTATTGGTTGAGGTCATGCTGTAGCTAGGGTCTTACTATGTCACTGCTAGCGTATGCATCGTTATTTATATGGAAATTGATGTGTTTGTAAAATACAGCCCGCATGCTTAGTGTATGCCGTGGCCTGTGTAGCGATATAAACAATGGATTTATATAAAGGATTAATTTTTGTTCAATTCATTGTGATATGGCTTTTATTTGTTTTGAGAACTAGCTGTAAGGTTATACGATTTGGATTTTTGTTTACTATATTATACTATGGTTGTTATTAGTGTTTTTTCCCTGGGTTTTGAACATCCATGGGATTCGATGTCACGACCTCTGTTGACATAAAAATGGTTTTTAATGTAACGAGTTGTAATGAAATGTATTTTAATAAATAAAGCAAATTGGGCTTGCATGCCCACAGGATTCGATTCCTGTTACTGTTTGCAATATATGGATTTATGATATGATTTGATGTTGTTTTACTATGATATGATTTAATGTATAAGTTATATTATTTTAATTTGGATAAGGTAAATGTTGTTGAGTTATGTGATTTTGTTTTTGGTTATGTATAGATGGAAAATTTAGAACCATGGATTATGTTATATGAATTATGATCAAAGAATTGTAAAGGACCACATGGATGGTCACGAAGCCTCCTCTAATTATTTATAATGTTGTTTCATTTATGTGGAGTATTTTTAATGTAAATTTGTACTATGGATACAGACCTTGAAAGGTCTTAGATGAGTTATTTAATTTTGGAATATAATGTATAGATAGTTTTCATATATGTTTATACTTGATGGCCTCATATATATATATATATATATATATGAAGTCATTCTGTTTGTAAATAATACCCTAAGGTATCTATTTAGTATATTTATTTCCTTAAACTTACTCCTATGATTAAATCTTCTATAATCTGAAACATGTCTCTATTGACAAATGTAATATGTCAGTGCAGATATAAATAATAGGTGAACAATAAATAGCAGGTCTGGATTTACCTAGTTGACAGTATTAACTTCTGAATATTGAATGAATCCATAAAACAAACTTTAGAGATGGAAGCCTAGATATATACCACCTATGATAATATTTACCATCCTAGGAAGTATTGAAGAGAATAAAAACCCTAGAAGAATCTAGGCATAACATCAATTGCATAGGGTTAGTAAATTCATTGGAAACATTCATCTAACATATTCCTTATATAATCTAGAAGATAGCATAGACAACCTAGGGTTAGATTTTAAGAAATGTAACCCTAGGAGATATGGACAGAACCAATCAATTCCAAGGTTAATAATATATATAAAATATTTTACATAAAGAAACCAACATTTACCCTAGAAATGAACTTTGACATACTAAGAACTCATACCTGTAATTTATTTTCCTGAAGCTCCTTTAATGGTTGAACCTACACACTTTTTAAATAACCACCATTATCAATTTAAGACAGATCTAACCTCTGATTTTGATGACCAAATCACTTGGGAATTACCATGTTCCTCCCAACCAAGACCCGGAACCATTCCTGGATCTAATCCAGATCCCCCCAAGCTGGAGTCCAACATGCAAGTAGCTTAGAGCTCCTAAGGTAGGGTTTCGTAACTGGTAATCAGTTCTGAATCAATCCTCTTTTCCTTGCAGGAAAGTTGTCCAAGAAAACATTTGAGAGAAAAAACAGGCCGAATAATAATTCTCCTAGCTGGAAATCAGAACTCCCAAGCCTTTGCTTGGCTTGAGTCTTTATAGATAGACTTTTCAATCAAAGGGGTAGTTAAATCAAGAAATTCTTGATTTCTTGATTTAACCCTTTTTAATTTACTAAGGTAATTTTCAATTCTTAACCTAGGAGCTTTTAACTACTTCATAGTTAGTATTTCATAGATATTTCACTATTTATTAATCCTTTAATAATAAATAATAATTGGTGGAGCTTCTCTTCTTTCTTTATTCAATTATATAATTANCTATACATACTATGTATAAAATGCATAGTATTAAAATACTTGTTAACATTTGTCTTTGGGCATCATGTATCATGATCCCTAGACTTAACGACACTTCTTTATGAAGGTCAAGTAGATAGATGGCTCAGGTCTACTAGGATAGGAAACTCTAAACATCCTTGCATGTTGTATTTCCCTTGTATAATGTGGTAGCTCTTTAGTGCTTGATGAGAATACAAAAATTCAAAATTTCATTTAATCACTTATAAATAAATATGATGAGATTAATATTTTTCTCGAGTCAGTTTCACTCGGAAGTTATTTAATTCTTTTTAGTAACCCCTAGCGTTTACCAGAGCCCATACTCAACGCTTGTAATAGGGAGTTACAAACATAGTGCAATTCTAGAGCTCTCGCTCAACACTAAATTCTAGGATGTACTTGTACGATACACCTAGGGATACAACGGCCAAGGATTCAATGCTCCAGAGCTTAAGCTCAACATCAACATGGAATGCTACAAATTTTATGCCCAACATTACAATTATATTTTCATGTGGTCCAGAGCTTTATGCTCAACACAAATGTAAGTACTGATGTGCTCCAGAGCCTCTCGCTCAACACAAAACATCTCATCGATCATGTGCTTCAGGGTCCATGCCCAACACAAAACATTTCATCAATCATGTGCTTTAGGGTCCACGCCCAACAAAACCAACATATATATACGTATATATCATCAACAATTTGCATACACCCAATATACAAAGAAAATCATCATGTTCATATGCAGTGGGGTCTTTAACCCAATATAAAAATAAAACATCAATATAATCATCATGATAAATAGGCTCATGCCTATAAATGGTAGGTCCAAAATTTGGGATATTACATCTAGGTTCTGTGGCTCTCCTATTTCCCTCTCGATACTTAATTGCTATGGGCCTTAGTGCAGTCGTGATTCCTTCTGGAAAAGGGTGATGGATGGTGATTTACTTGCCTTACCTAACTTGATCTTGGCCGTGGACTTGAACTTCACTTTAAATGTTGATGAGATATGGGGAAAAAAGGCACTGTTGGATCCCCTTGTCCTCTTCTTTTCACAACTCATATCTGATTTCAACCTAGTGGATATTGCCCCCACATGTGCAGGGCCTACTTGGAGGAATGGTAGGTTTGGGGATGATCGAATTAGTAAAAGGATTGACATATTTCTTATCTAGTTGATACTAGTTCCTAGCTTGTCGAGGCACAGAGTCTGGTCATCTCCCTTTGATCTCTTTGATCACTACCCAATTTTCCTTGAGTGGATGGCTGAGGCCTTATCACATATCTATCCTTTCAAATAATTGTTCCTGGCTCTTGGATGATGATTTCTTGCAGATGATAAAGGATGTTTGGCCCTCTTTGTTGCCTAATTCCTCCCTGGATGACATGTGTAGATTGTCCCACAAGCGCAGGCTACTAAAGAAAAGGGTAAAAGATTGATATAGAACTAAATTCTTGGAAATGAATAAGGTTTCTCTTGAGCTAGACCTTGAAATAAAGGCACTCCTGACCACTTATCCCTCGGGAATAATTTCCTTGGAGGATTTTCGTACTCTACAAATCCTTAGAATTAGGAAGAACAAGTTGACTGAACATGAGCTCCTCTCCTGGAAGCTAAAAAAAAGGATCAAATCGGTTGACCTCACTCTGTTGCCTCGGCTTGTATAAATTACAATACTATTTGGGCCCTCATCGATGAGGAGGATTCCTAGGTGGAAGATGAGGATCAGTTAAAAGAGCTAGGTATTAAACATTTCTCTATTATCTTTAAGGAAGATAACAATACCAATATTTTGGACCAATTAAACGTAGTTCATCTCTTTCTGTCCTTCCTTTCAAGTGAAGAGGCTGAAAGATTCTCTACAGTGATCACTCTGGGGGAAGTTGAAGGGGATCTAGAATCTTTTAAGAGGGGCAAGAGCCCTGGACCAGATGGATGGCCAGTTGAATTCTTCCTTGTTTTTTTTGACCTGGTGCGGGGCGGATCTCCTTGTTGCTGTAGAGTCTTCTAGGGTTTCTGGGAGGGTTGCCTCCTCTGTGAACTCTAATGTTTTATCCTTGATTCCAAAAAAATAGAAACCCCTCTCTTTTTTCTATTTTAGACCTATTTCCCTCTGCAACTTGGTATATAAGCTCATCTAAAAACTTGTTTCCCTAAGGATAAAGCCCTTCCTGGATAGGTCCATCTTGTCGGAATAGTTTGGGTTCCTCAGGAATAGACAAATTGTTGACCCCATTGGAATCACTCAGGAAGATTTGCACACTATAAAGACAAAAAATATAATTTCCCTAGTCCTCAAGCTTGATCTGGTCAAAGCTTTTGATAGGGTTAATTGGACTTATTTAAGACTCATACTGCTACAGATTGGTGTTCCTTTGGGGGGTGTTAACTGGATTATGGGATGTATTTCTTATGCAAACTTTGTGGTACTAGTCAATGGTACCCCCTATAGGTTCTTCACTGCATTAAGGGGCATTATACAAGGGTGCCCATTATCCCCCGTACAGTTCATTTTAGTTATTGAAGGTGTCAGTTTGTTGATTAAAGATGCAAGGGAAAACGGTAAGATAAGGGGCATTAAGATCTCGACATCTCTCACCCTTACACATCTACTATTTGTAGATGACGTGGTTCTCTTTGGCATTGGTACTATGGAGGAGTGGATGGATTTTGAGGTTATTCTGGACACTTTCTGTTCAGATTCTGGAATGTGAATAAGCATGGTTAAGTCAAGGTTCCTCTTTAATGAAGTGGAGGAGGGAGTCCTGAACAATATTAATATTATTCTGCCTTACAAGGTGGATCCCATTATGTGGGGTTTTAAGTATCTCAGTTAGTTCATTAAGCCTCTTGGCTATGAGGTAAATGATTGATTTTGGCTGTTGAATTTTTTTGAGAGGTGGATCCATCATTGGGCACATAAGATCCTCTCCATGGGGGGAAGGCGAGCTCTTATTTGAGAGGTTCTTACTAGTCTTACTGTATACTGGTTTGCTCTGGCCCGAATATCGAAGTCAATTCTTGGTAAGATAAGAAAGCTAATATTTTCCTTCTTTTGGGGCTCATTCGGGGGTAGGAAGCCGTTTCATCTTATGGATTGGAAGACACTGTCCAGGCCAAGTTATTTTGGGGGGTGGGGAATCAAAAATATCGACTAGTTCAGTTTTTCTTTGAGACTAAGAAGTCTATGGATGGCACTAAATGGATCGAGCATATGACATCACGTTATTTCTGCAAAATATTTAAAAAATAGACCTATGGAGGTTTGGCTTAGAAGTAAGCAATTCTTAGTCAAGGGCACCTCAATATTCTGAAATGGATTTCTAAATACCAATTCCTGGCTTGGAAGACATCTGGGGTGGCAGGTTGGGAATGGTCAGGATATTCACATTAGGTCGGATCCTGTTATTGGTTCAGTTTCTTGCCTTATCCTTCCCCATTAACTAAGGGAATATTTGAGGGATTATGGTATAAAAACAGTTCATCATGCTTGCAATCCCTATGTGGAGGCTCCAAAGTATTAGTTATCAGCAGAATATTTGGATTTAGGTGGTAATTGGGAATCTATTTAGAATGGTTATATTTCTAGCCTTGACATGGTAGAATCTGCCTAAAACACTCGGATGATATTTTGTTGTGGACACACAACAAAAAGGATGGGAAGTTCATGGCTTCCCTTGTATATGATTTGATTGTTAAGTCTCATCTGGATCTGATCAGCTCTAAGTCCTCAGCTATATTATGGCGTTGCAAGATCCCCCTGAACATTAAATGTTTCACTTGGTTGGAAATTGAGAATCGAATTTTGACTTGGGATAACCTTTCGAAGAGAGGCTAGGTTGGGCCTAGTAGATGTGTATTATGCAATAGAGGTGAATATACAGTTCATCACATATTCATTGACTGCTCATTTACTAAGCATGTTTTTGCTTGGCTCTTTGACTTTTACCTTTGCGTGCTTCCATCTTCTGATTGCTCATTCATGATATTTCTGGAGCATTGGTGTATTGAGCATTAATTGCTTTCAAATTGTTGTTACCTCCCTCTCGTTGTATTCTGGAGTATTTGGAAAATGCGCAATTTGTGTATTTTTTATGATAAAGTGGCCTTTGTTCATAGTTTGTTTCATTGGGTTTATTATCTAATGAATTATTATCATGTATCTAAAAAAAAAGAAGAAGATTAGGAACTTTGGCCCAGCCTTGGTGTTGGTTTATCCTTACGGTTTTTTTTATGGAGCAGTAGCTGATAAGTTGGGTGGTGTAGGGTTTTTCCTTGCTTTGAGCAGTGTACATTCACTTAAATTTAAATTGGGATGTGGACTCAGTACAAATACGAGAGCCGAGATTCTGGCTCTATGGACTCTTTTAGTTGTGGAAAAAGATATGGGGCTTCCTACATTACATATTTTTGGTGATTCATCTGTCACCATCAACTGGGCAATAAACAAGGCATCCCTAGCATCTCTAGAATTGGGTCACTGGTGTGATGAAATCATACACTTGATCACTTGTATTTCCTTGTTGGAAATCCATCATTTATACAGAGAGCACAATTAGAGAGCAGATGGCTTATCCAAAGATGCCCTTGATTTGGTTCGTCGCTTTGGTTTCTTTTTTGAAATTTTTGAAGGCAATATTTTCATGTGTGGTGATTTTCAGATCTATTAGAGCTCAGTGTCGGAGCTTAATCTCCTTGTATCCTTCTTGGGAACTTTTATGTATCTCTTTGAGATCATTCTTGTCTATTGGGGTGAGCATCTCTGGCTTAAGTTCTCTGGTCTCTCCTTGTGCTCCGGGTTTGTATGACTTGTCTCCTTGCAAAGACATCAACTTTTGAATCTATTCTGGGATCTTTTTTAGATCTCTTTCTATCTGGATGGCCTATCTGGCTCGATTTCCAGCCTCCTTCTTGAGGTAACTCTGTTGAACTACCAAAAGTGGGATGCATGTTTTGATGACCTTTGATTCTCAATGAATATCAAGGCTAGGATTTTTTCTTCTGAAAAAAAAATACAATTTTGTTTGTACTTTTTTCCAACCTTACACATCGATGGAACACATCTCCATGACATATTTACAAATTTTCAAATTGAAGAGCTTAAAAAGTTATATGCACACTAAATGTGAAGAAGTATATTCCACATATTAATAACATTGATATTTGTATCACTGCAATTACTTTTTTAGAGGGGAGCTACTCCTCTTTATTTTCAGTGGTTGTGAGCCACCGAAGGATGTGTGGTCTAGTCTATGGGATAAAATACATTTTACAGATATTTGGAATGGTGATACATTGGAGTCTTGCATGGATGTATGGAGGTGGAAACATTATAATATGATGGGATTACCTGTGTAGGTATGTTGGTAGGTATGGAGAGAACATAATGTTCTCATTTTCGAAGGAATAAAAGGAATAAAAATCTTTGTTGGGAACACATGTAGAGAATGTAACTAGTGACCTCAAGAAGGACAAGCAGAACTTAGAACACATAAGAATATTATCCTCTTTCCCTGATACTGGCATGGTTGTAAAAATGAACAAAATAAAAAATCATAATCCTCCTATTTTTCCCCGAGACTGTAGTAGGGGATTTTTTTGATGGGACATCCTAAGGGGAGGCAACTCGTGGAGGTGAAGGGGATATTATATAGTCAAAATGATTCCACATATTACAAATTCAGTTTAAACTATGGACCAGGAATTAATACCAGATAAAAAATTATGTCATTATGGATGCTCCTATATTGCACAAAGGATTTGGGGATGAAGATACTGAAAGTTTTTTATGATTCAAAAGTTATAAACAATTGGATAAATGGAAAGGGTAAGTTACAGGTGATAATGCTCAACAAATGGCTTAAAAATATTAAATATTTGTGTCTATCTTTTAACATAATCAACCATGAGAACACATATAGGGAATTCAATATAGATGTCGGTGCTCTATCAAAATTAGCGTTACATCTACAAGAAGGGATTTCTTCTTTTCATTTTTCCAAAATCACATATTGTTGTACCAGGGATATCATCGGATATTTTAAGGCATGGTGCGAGATTCGAGTTATATGAACATGCCCCAACCCTATATATTTCCATTTTTGTTGGTATTTGGCTCCAGTTTCACTTATCACATGGTAAATATTCTGACTTTTTGATAATGTGGTAGGGGTGCCATCTTTTTGTGTTTAACCCATTGTTTTAAAAATCGGAGCCAGGAGTCGAACCTGTTGAGAGTCAACTTGGACCGGAACTAGGACCAATAATGAACGGGTTTGATTTCAATGACTCTTACTATTCATAAATACATAAAAAAAATTTAATTAAAAAGAATATTTGACACTCCAAGCTATGATTTCAAACCAATAGAAACATGATGAAAAATCTACTTATATATCTATATATTAATATCATAAGCAATGTAAGGATAACAATTACAAAATGATACCAAGTACACTACAATATCTCATTATTCTGAAACAAAATACAATATCAATGAGGCTCTATTATCTTAGGTTTCTTCCAAAAACTCCATTATTTCAAGCCTTCGATACACAATTTCATTAAGAACACTCATATTTTGCTACTTGCAAAAATTGGTTCAATTCAATTCAGACTTGTTTTTTTGCATCAATAGCCTCTTAAGGGAAATAGAAAAAACAAAAATGCTTCTTTCATTGCTCAAAAATATGAGAAATACATTATAATATGATTAACTATTATTTATATCATATGTATGACTTCCCTTAAAAGGAGGGTTCTTTTTATGCTAGAAATCTATCCTCCTTGATTAGACAGTGAATCCCTGAGTCAAATTGGAATAACCTTAGATCCAGAGGAAGGGATTTTACTCCACAAAAGATAAAGACATTTGTCCAGTGCAAAAGAACATGTTGTTATTGTGTAATGAGGTATACGCTTTATCCAAGCCTTTGTTTATGGTTTATCAAATTTAGAATATAAACACAGATAACTTCTACATATATCTTGGATTGGTTATTGCTTTTTGCTTCCTATTAAATAGATAACAAATAATAAACATAGCCATGTTATTTTGGTAAATAGTGAATGAGTTGGTGTATGTTCGTTTACACCGGTCCGACCAAGTAACCAGGCCATTTTTTAGTTATATGGTGCTTAGTCCATTTATTCCACATGTCATAAAAAAAAATGAAATGTGGGCTTATATAGACAATAATAGTAAAGGGATAGTCATAAAAAAAAATATTCTTACCTAAAGAGGGTTGGAGGAGGGAAACCTATGCAACCTCGCAAATGCCTTGATCTCATTGTCATTTTTTAAAATTTTAGAATGATATATGGTTTTTGCATTGTCAAAAAGATTTTACACTTTTCCTTTGTATGGTGGATAGATTTAAATTTATCTAGATTTAAAATATTTATAGTAATTTAATAGATTCATAAAAATTTAATGGTTTGATAACAACATGTATAGCTGTGATATAATTTTTTACCATCTTTTAATTTCTCATCATTCAATTTTGTTTTTAATAAAAAATGGATTCATCCTCCTCAAATACTCCACTACTTGGATTGTTCAATCCTCATAAGTTATATGTCCAGTGCCAACAACTCTAATCCTAAAAAATGGTTTTAAATGGTTTGAGTAATGGCTAAAAAAATTGTCAAAATTGCCCATTACTTAGATTAGGCATACTTTACCTATGCACATATGTGAGACAATCAATCTATGCACACTAGAGCCATCATCATGTACCTGTAACTCATGCACAACTAACAAGCATAGAAGTCTTTGTTCCAAATATATTGATAGCATTTATCACTTATATTCAAGTCCTTAAAATTAGAGATTACAATGGTGGTGATGATGAACAATGGTGGTGATGATGAGGATGATGATCATGATGACTATGACTATGATGACAATGATTATGATGATGATGATGATGATGATTACGATGATAGGGATGATGATGTTGTTGATGATGATGATTGATCCGGATTTATGTGGGAATGAAATGAAATAACAGAGATATAATCATAAACATAGAAATTTTGCAAAGATATTAGAGATATAGTAAACACATATTCTATTAAATTGCGGAAATAGAACAGACTGTAATACAATAGCTAGAATGGTGGTCGCTATCTCTAAGAATAGATGCGACTGCTACACTCATTCGTGCAAAGCTGAATATAAAGTGAGTAAAAAGGGGCCATTTATAATAAGGATGAGGGAGCGAACCCTGAAATTCCAAAACATAACCCTAGAAGATGAATCGTCATAAATTTTGTGGCCCCAAGGTGGTAAGTTGAACAATTAACTTTCGGGGGTCATAACTTTTGCACATGATCTTCGATTTGGGTGCTCGATAACTCATTGGAAAGATCTATTCAAGATTTACAACTTTTAACTATGGCCAAATGCATGTCAATGGAAACCATTTGGCCACCCAAATTTCCAAAAAACTTTGTTAGGGCCTCAAAATAGCCCCAGAAGTTTGGGACTCGAAAAACCATAGAAAAATAACTAGGAAACTGCCACAATGGACAATTGTTTTGAGCCAGTGGAATAGGTGGCCAGCCACTGATCTCCATCTAGATCATTCCTCCCTCTTTATTAAGCAATGGTATCCATTGTGTCGAATCCCTTATCATATCTCAAACTATTTGTTGAGTTGATTTCCTAGTGCCACATTTCTTGAAGTGAAGAGGATGCTTTTCTTTGGCATCCCGAGAGGATTGTAATTTTTGTGTGGATGATTTATTTTTGGAGGAGCACCTCGAATGAGTGTCCTTGCATCGTATAGGTACTTGTATGTATGAGGAAATAATGACTCTTTTTTCTCCTTGTCTTTGATGAGCAGAGATACCTGTGCTGGGGGTGTAGAGGTAATCTGATGTTCTCCTTTAGACACAATTGTGAAGAGGAATAATTTTTTGATGTGGGAGCTTATTTTCCTACCTTGCAAGACTGTGTTAGGTGAAACCGTCTCTAGTATCCGGTATAGTTTTCCTCCCAAAGTAACAATGAAATTGCGAGGCTGTGACTCATATACAGCATGACGCTTCCAAATATATGATTGTCCTAAAATAACATCACAGAATTCAAGTGGGGCCACATCAGACAATACCTCATCTTTGAAATAATTGATGCCATATGGTAGGAGGATTTTTTTATTAATGCAAATACGTCATCCTTGGCTTAGCCAACCGATGTTGTAGGGTTGTGGGTTTGGTGTTGTCAGAAGCCGTAATCTCTTGACGACTTTTGATGAGATCAGGTTCTTTTGGATTCCATTGTTAACCACAAAATGTAGTGGTTTTCCCTTCACCCACATCTGCGAGTGGAAGAGGTGCTCCCCTGCCTCCGACTCTTCAGGCTCCTTTAGTTGAATCTATGTGGTAGCAACAGTGGCATTGGGGTCTGCATCAATGATTTGCTTCTCATTGTCTAAAGTTGTGGCATTGGGTTCAGAATCATAACCAGGATCTGATTCCAAATATTTGATCTCAGCCACCAATGACTGCTTTGAGCGACATTCATCAGTGTTGTGTGAAGGGATTTATGAAATTCGCACTATTTCCAAGTGTTTTTTTTGTCTTTCCATCCCCCTTCTTTGCTTGTGGTATGGATTGGTTGTCCTTTCCTTTTCCTATGTTCCGCGGGCCAAGGTTTCCCTTGACTTACTTCTGTAGTGGATTCGCAAGTCCAGAGTCTCACTTGATCTTTTGTCAAAATTTCTCCTCGATTTTGACATCATACTGATAGGCGGATCCAAGTGAAGAGATGTTGAGGAATTCCATCTCAGTTCGGATGTACCAATGTATACCACTGGAATATTTCAAAATTAGGTGTCACTCAGAGTCCTTAATACCCAGCTTTCTGCGCAAGGTATAAAAGTTGTTGGTGTACTTCAACATCGTCTAGTTCCTCTCTTGATGCAGAATGTTTCATTTGGTGTACTAATCATCATAGTTTCCCATAGGGTAATACTATTCCTTAACGACATCTACGAAAGAGGCCCAAGTGGGATTTCTCTCAAACATTCCAGATTCGTCTGATGAGTATTTCTTTCAATAAGTACCCCACCAATTTTGGACATGAGAGACTACCTTAAGGAGAGCAAAGGTGATTTTTTCCTTGTCGGAGAAATTGTGGATAGAGAAATACCCTTCTATAACATTAAACAAATTATCTGGGGCATTTGCATCGACCTGGCCTTCAAATAAAGGAATATCAAAGTTAACTTGTACCTTGAAGGTAGTTGCATCCCTGAACTAGTTGCTCGTTCAAGATGCACTTATAGCTACCGACATTCATAGAAGGATTTGGGAGAAACTATCCATCATCTCATTCCTCTATCGCACGATGGATTCCTCAAGAAACAATTTGATAGGATCTCCTGCTCCATTGTCTCTCTTTTCGTCCACCATGGGAGGTTATTTGGGACGGCAAGAGTGATCAAGTGAAACTAGTTTGAGACCAAACTCTCTATACTTGGACCTCGTCGGAGACATGCACCAAGAAAAAATCAAAGAGAATATTTCTCTGATAGCATAGTCAAAAGTTGTAAATCTTGGATAGATCTTTCCAACGAGTTATGGAGTTCCCAAATCAGATATCGTATGCAAATGTTATGACCTTGGGAAGTTGACTATTCAACTTACCACCTTGGGGCCACAAACGTTATGACGGTTCATCTTCTAGGGTTATGTTTTGGACTTTTGGGGTTCTCACCCTCATCCTTATTATAAATAGGCCCCTTTGGCCTCACTTTGTATTAATCTTTGTATAGATGAGTGTAGTAGTCACATCTCTTCTCAGAGATAACAACCATCATTCTAGCTATTGTATTAAAGTCTATTCTATTTTGTCATTTAATATAATATGTGTTTACGGTATCTCTGTTATCTTTGCAAAATTTATGTGTTTATGATGATATCTCTATTATTTCATTTTGTTCCCACATAAATCCAAATCAGTGGTATCAGAGCAATTTTATCATTGATTGTTTCTCGGTAGATGTCCCCGATGAGGCCCGAGTATAGAGAGTTTGGTCTCGAACTAGTTTCCACTTGATCACTCTCACCGTCCCAAATGATCTCCCATGGAGAAAGAAAAGAGAGACGACAGAGTAGGAGATCCTATCAAATATTTGATTGAGGAATCCCTCACGCAACAGAGGATTGATATGATGGATAGTTTCACCCAAATCCTTCTACGAATGCTGGCAGTGGCAAGTGCATCTTCAATGACCAGCCGGTTTGGGGAAGAAACTCCCTTCAAGGTACAAGTTAACTTTGATATTCCTTTATTTGAATTCCAGATCGATGCAAATTCCCTAGATAATTGGTTGAATGTTCTATAAGGGTATTTCTCTGTCCACAATTTCTCCAACAAGGAAAAGACCACCTTTGCTCTCCTTAAGGCAGTCCCCCTTGTCCAAAATTGTTACTTTGGGAGGGAAACTCTATCGGATACCAGAGACAGTTGCACCTAAAACAGTCTCGCAAGGTAGGAAAATAAGCTCCCACATCAAAAAATTATTCCCCTTCACAATTGTGTTTGAAGGAGAACATCAGATTACCTTCACACCCTCAGCACAGGGTATCTCTTCTCATCATACACAAGAATAAAACATAGTCGTTGTTTCCTCATACATATGAGTACCTCTACGATGCAAGGACATGCGTTCAAGGTGATCCTCCAAAAATAAATCATCCACATAGAAATTACAAAGCTCTCAGGATGCCAAAGAAAAACAACCGCTTCACCTCAGCAAATGTCGCACTAGGAGATCAACTCAACACATAGTTCGAGATATGATACGGGATTCGACACAATGGAGACCATTGCTTCCTAAGGAGGGGGGAATGGACGGATGTCGGTGGCCACCCACCTATTCCACTGGCTCAAAACAATTGTCCATTGTCGTAGTTTCCTAGTTATTTTTCTATGGTTTTTCGAGTCCCAAAGTTTTGGGGATATTTTGAGGCCCTAAATGACGTTTTTTGGCAATTCAGGTGGCCAGATGGTTGCCATCGGCATGCATTTGGTCACAATTGAAAGTTGTAAATATCGGATAGATCTTAGAAAAACCGTAGAAAAATAACTAGGAAACTGCCACAATGGACAATTGTTTTGAGCCAATGGAATAGGTGGGTGGCCACCGATCTCCATATGGATTAATGATGACCATGATGATGATGATGATAATGATGACAACGACGACGACGACGATGATGATGATGATGATGATGATGACAATGATGATGATGATCACGAATACGATGACTATGATGAAAATGATTATGATGATGATTGCGATGATGACTATGATGATAGCTATGATGGTGATGATTATGATGATGATGATGATGATGACTATGATGATTATGATGAGGATGAGGGTTATCATGATGATGATTATGATGAGGACGGTGATGATGAACAATGATGGTGATGATGATGACGAGGACGATCATGATGGTGATGATGATGATGAGGACGATCATGATGGTGATGATGATGAGGAACAATGATGGTGATGATGATGACGATGACGATGATGATGATGATAATGAGGATGATGACTATGATGATAAATGATGATGAGGATGAGGATGATGATGATGACAATGATGATGAACAATGATGGTGATGATGATGACGATGATGATGACGATGAGGATGATGAATATGATGATGATGATGATGTTGATGATGATGATGATGACAATGATGATGAACAATGATGTTGATGACGACGATGGTGAGGATGATGATGACGACGATGATGTTGAGTAACAATGATGATGATGATGATGATGAGGATGATGATAGTGATGATGATGAGGATGATGACTATGATGATGATGATGAGGCTAATGATGATGATGATGATGATGATAATGATGACGATGAAAATGATGATGAACAATGATGGTGATGATGATGATGATGATGAGGAGGATGATGATGACAACGATGATGAGGAACAATGATGATGATGGGGATGATGATGGGGATGATGACAATGATGATGATGAGGATGATGACTATGACTATGATGAGGATGATGATGAAGATGATTATGACAATGATGATGACCAATGATGGGGATGACGATGACGACAATGATGAGGACGATGATGATGATGACGACGATGATGACAATGATGATTATGAGGATGATCACAATGACTATGACTATGATGACGATGATTATGATGATGATTACGATGATGATGATGAGGAGGAGGAGGATGATGATTATGATGACCATGATGATGGTGATGAACAGTAATGATGATGATGATGAGGAGGAGGAGGATGATGCTGATAATGATGAGGATGAGGATGTTGATGATGACGAGGACGAGGAGGATGATGAGGATGACGAGGACAATGATGATGAACGATGATAACGATGATGATGATGATGATGATGATGATGATGATGATGATGGTGATGATGGTGGTGGTGGTGGTGATGTTGATGATGATGACCATGACAATGATGATGATGAGAATGATGATGATGATGAGGATGATGACTATGATGATGACAGTGAGGATGATGATGATGATTATGATGAGGATGATGATGATTATGATGATCATGATGACTATGAATATGATGACAATGATTATGATGATGATGATTACGATGATGAGGATGATAATGATGATGACCATGACAATAATGATGAACAATGATGATGATGATGATGATTATGATGAGGATGATGACACTATTGAGGATGAGGATGAGGACAATGTTGATGATGAGGATGAGGAGGATGATGAGGAGGAGGATGATGATGAAAAATGATGATGAATGATAATGATAATGGTGTCATGTGTTATTGACAATGGTTTTATTTACCATGGTCACCACTGTTGCTACCGTCGTGACCATGGTCACCACTATCACTATTGTCATGCTAGGGCTTGAGGCCATGTGTTATTGACCATGGTCTCCACTAAACCTTTGTTAATTCTTGAACCCATCGTTGGTCAATGTTGGAGACCTCCTTTACCCTCCACTGGTCATAGGTAAGGATCCTAAGAACTCATAATGGCACCCATGGGACTAACAAGAGAGTAGTGGTTAAGACTATATTATAAAAATACTCGTACATGTGTGAATACCAAGACATTGTTGAAGAACATTAGTAATTAAATGAGATAAACTTTAGTGAGTAAATGTTGTAAATGTTAGGCAACAACATGCACCCGTGTGTCTGCGTGTATGTGTGGACATGCACATGCGCTCTTATGCATGGATGCGTGCTTTTATGCAAGTGTGGGCACCCATAAACATGCATGAGTGCACCTGTTGCTAGTTAGAAAAAAGTAGAGATCTGGATTCCTGGGGTTGCTACCAATTTTCACTGGTTTTCTACAACTGCTCGTGCATTTTGTGCTCTTGAACTTTGCAATTTGTCTCACACTCAATCATCAATTGGACACTCTTTGATCTATTGGATAGAATATCACTCTTGGAATCTAACAAACATATTTAGTGGTCTTGGAATTTAGTGGATATATTCAAACTACAAGTTTTCATTGCAAAAAGAGATCATTTTGAATAGGTATGGTGAATTGTAAATAATTGTTTTCATTCACAAGATTTCATATCATTTCATTGTTTTATGTTTTATCATATTCCTAGAACAATATCTCTCTCATAGACAACAATTAATTTCTAAAGAAGAATTCCCAACTTCAAATCTAAACAAGTCTCATATTCTCCATGCAAGATGAAGTATGCAATGTTAACTAATATACATTTGCACATGAATATATTTTGATTTCACACAATGATGGCATAGATGAATTTATCTATTGAGACTCTTAAATTTAAAAAAAAACCTTTGAATCTATCATGGGAGAGGGTCCATATGGAATAGTTCACCAACTTGTCCATGCTCTCGTCTTCATGCTACATTTATCATAACATACTTTTGAGCTTGACAGGGATTCCTCTACCTCAATGATTTCTCCTTTTTGGGGGGGATTTTCAACCTCCTCATTGTGTAATTAGTCAATTTGTTCTCTTTAGTTAGTGTAACTTAATGAGTGTAATTTATTCAATTTATTCCCAAGATATCTAAACACCAACTTGTGTCTTCCCTCACAACTAATGTGGCATATTACGTGTATCATCTCGTCTGAAGGTGTTGGAAATGAAGAATATTTCACTCATCTTCTTGTGACTTCCAATACTTTTTTAACACAAAGGAAGTCATAATCCTATAGATGTAATACCTGCAAACTTGACTCTCTTTACTTGACTCAAATAGAGTATAGAAATGAAACTTTAGTTCAAACATAAAGAGAAACCTTTAATCAATGTTTATGTATAAATGTCAATAATTACCATACTAACATATCTGTAATTTAGTTAATTATGTTGGAACACGTCATGTTTCTTGTATAATGGAACTAATACCTTATTTGTTGCTTCTTATGCAAGGGTAGACCTCATATTTTTTATAAAGAAACTTTTGGAGATGGGAAAATCACGTAACATAGTAAGAAAAAATATAAGGAATATGAACATTGAAAAGGAAAATGAGGTAAGAGAAAAGGATAGGTTGGAAATGGACAAAGTGAGACATGGTCCAGACATTTCCACTGATACTGCGACCGATCCTAACATATTTTATTACATAAAAACCTCTAGTTGATAACCACAGGTGAAGAGGTTGCATCCAATGGACCCAACTCAAATTGCAACATCAACACAGTCTCCAACCAACAATCCATCAACGAGCCATGCTGAAGCACTTGAAGACATAGGTATATTGAAAGACGCTGAGTATCAAGCATTGGACCTAGGAGTAATGATTAATTTACAATCTCTCCAAGAATATCACAACCATATCAAGCACACTCCCAATATGGACCAACATGTGAATGAATCACCACAACAAAGAAGCCTTGGGATTCGTATCTCATGTCCACCTTCCCTACCTCAACTATCTAGTGCAAGACAACTGACTCTAAGATGTATCTATGTGAATGAAGGTTGTATGTCATGCCTTGAAGGTAAGTTTATCAAATGCACTATCGATTGGAAATTTAGAAAATTAATGAAGGAATATTTTGAATCCAAAGGAGATGCAGGTAAATGTCAATTATTACTATGTTCGTTAAAGTCAAATTGTTTAGTTGTTGTTAGGAGAATTCTAAGCATAAAGATGGTTAGAAGTTCAGAGGCTAACAATCATATTATTATAAATATCCAATCTACTTTTAATGTGACTGGGAAGACATCTCATACTAAATATATTTGTGTGAATTGTCGTGTGTTATTAGAATCAGTTGTAAGAAAGTCCACACGGCAATGTCACCTCCTTTCACACACTTCTCACATACTTAAATTAAATAGAAAAACTGTTAAGAAGTACTTTGATATAAGAGAAAATATTCAGACTCCATGTGGAAAAGATTGTTGGGATTTTGTCGGAAGCTTTCCTCATCGAGATATGAAACTAATTGATGTTGTTAAGCACTTAGTACAAAATTTCTAGCATGATCATACCACACCTTCATCTAACCAAAGAGATGTGCTAAAGTTAAGAAAAGGTTCTATTGAACGTGAACCCCACGTCAAACACTTCCTTAACACAACACATACTAAAATCTATGAGAGATTCAGGAATGAGCACACACAATTGAACCTAGGACAAAGGTCCTTTGAGAAATGTAAACCATGGTACGTTTGTATATACATTGATCGGAACACATCCTTTTGTGGATACCATGTAGAGTATGGATATTGTTATGACACTTATAAACATATATTTTGTGATTTGCAATGAATCTGTAATACCACCGAATGCATTGAGATATTTTATCGTCCGCATCATGTGTCCAAGGAATGAAGGAAAAAAATACTATGGAAAACCCTATCTATATGGGAATTATTCCAAGTGTAGTGGGTTTTCTCTTTTGAACCGTTGCTTTCATGGAAGTGATGAGCATTGATTTGGCAGTATGACCATGGATATGCAGAGCTTCAAGTACGTATCCTATCAATCAGATAGTGTGAAGGAAAGCAAAAAGATTGCATTGGTGAAGTCATGGGTGCAAATAATTATTGCATGTTTGTCGTCTTACACGTTCACTTTCTACATATACATTCTTTAAAGTTCACATTCTAATATGACCCTTGTTTTTGTGGTGATAGGTACGGGTATGTGATTTTTTGACAGAGTTCTAAAAGAAAAGCGAGCATCATGTTCAACATGTGCATGTAGCGCGATGGTATGATGAGCAGTACAGAAAATGAAGGGACAACTTTCTCATAGGGACCATATTTTCAATTGTGGATTTTGCAGAAAACTGCACCCTTCATCCACAAAATGAAATTCAGAGTCAATACTACCATTCCAACCAAATCAACATCATGTTACATATTACATTTAGGCATGGCCTTGAGAGTGAGAGAAACATTAACAACAGGATAATACAGAAGGAGGAAAACTTTTACATAAGTGATGACCGATGCCATGATCTACATTATGTGCAACATTGTTTTCTAATTTTCTATGATCAACTAAAGGAGGGAGATATACAAATGGATTAGCATTGGATATGGTCAAATGGTTGTGCGGGCCAGTTCAAAAATTCCCGAGTCTTCCAATAGATGAGTATGCTACATAATACTTACAATGTGCCACATATATGGAACTACTATGAGACTGGGCACGACAAAGGTAAGCATGAATAGGCCTATGCATGCAACAATAACGCACTACGAATGGAGGAGATTAGGTTTACCAAAAAACCTCATATCAAAGATGTAGAATCCATCGTTCAATGGTGCTCTGCAACAATGTCAGGCCGAACTAAAGTGCAACATACATCAATAGGGGCAAGAAGGCTAGTCAAGAATTTTTTGCAAGCGGTTGACATAGATCGATCCCACTCCTATAGTTGCAGCACATTACAAGGAAAACATGGATTTCATTCGGTTCGAAGCTCAAAAAACCCCCTCACTGAAATATGGGAGCGGAAACTTCCTTGCTTTTGCAGCGCTTGTAGTAGCAGTGAATGGGATGAATGTGAATGCATGGATTGGGTTGATGATTGGGATCGTGTGTCACTTTCAGTAGACCCAAGTGTAGTCATTGAAACAACCCACTTAGAGGAGGTTCAGTCAGGTATTTTAATAGACTATGACCATATCTCAAATCTTGGATAGCCAGGACACATATATGTAGTTGTTTCCCCGAACGACAATGAATGGGGAACATATTATTGGTTGGAGTGATGCATTCGAGGTAAGAAAATATTGAACAGATCATTGATTGATGATTAAGGAAATGAATTTCCTATTGTCTTGATGGTGGTTGAGGGTGAATATCTTACACTATATGGGAAATCAAGAAGTGTTAATGTATTTGTAACCTCGGAATGTATTCATCCGTATATCTTATGTATTGTACCCTGATGTTTATTTCGGGATTTGTCTGTAATGTACTTGAGTCATGTCATACCCTGATGTTCCTATCGGGAGGTTCTATAATGTAAACAAGTCATGTCATGTCATTGTGGGTAACCCTCCTATTGATCAAGGGTTAAAGTCCCCACAATTCTGGGGCACTAGGGTTATTAGACTCTCCTAGAGAAGTCAGCCCTAGTAGGTTATTGTCAAGTTATGAAATAGTATAAATAGAGAGTGAACCTTTATATTTATCACATACTGACTCACACTCAGTTGTAGCGCATAACTGAGGATGAAGAATACATTGGGGCTAGGAAGAAAGAGGCTACTGCTGTCGGGAAATCATCTTACTGTTTTGGGGTTTTACTTTTGGTGTTGATTCTATATTTGAGGAAGTTGCATGGTTTTCTCCATTTATGGTTTCCCAGAGGAAAAACACTATGTTCATTGTCTCCTGTGTTTGATTGTTGTGCTTATTATTCTCTTAGTTAAAGATTCTAATATAATTCTAGCTTAATGTTAAAAGTCTAACATGGTATCAGAGCTAACCTGAGAAGAAGGCACTATGCAACTGTGGAAACTAGGTCTTCCTACTTTTTGGATCTCTCTCCACATTTTTTTTAGCAAAATAAGGTTGGATTAACTCTCCTCCCTATGGCGCATCTTTCTGTAGAAGCAGAATCCAATTATGAGGTTTTTCATTTTTGGACCTGACACTACTGCCGAAAATTAGGGCTTTCCATAGAAGTGAAATTTTTCAGTGATCCTAGGACTGGATTGATCTCCTCCTCAAAATCAAAGTTTAGAGATCAAGATCAAAGAATTTGGTTGGACAAAACTCTGGAAAAGTCAAACCCTAATCTACTCCTGAACCAACATTGCAGAATTTCAGCTCCAAATCCAGATCTGACATCTTGACCTGGTAAGATCTAAATATTTTGTATTTCCATTTGAGGTTCTCAGTTAAGGCCTTGCATAAGAATAATATGGTTATGTCAAAGAGGATTACTGTTGATTCAATCAAGGATCACCTCATACTATAGGTGTCCTCCCTAAAGACACCTAAAGCTATGTTTGATTCCCTAATCAAATTGTTTGAAGGGAAGAACATAAATTGGAAGATGACTCTGAGAAACCAACTAAAGAATGTAAAGATCCAGAATGCAAAGACCATCCAGTCTTACTTTAGAAGGGTCTCTTAGATCAAGGTGTTGATGTATTTGTAACTTCGGAATGTATTCATCTATGTATCTTATGTATTGTAACCCGATGCTTATTCTAGGATGTATATATAATGTAATTGAGTCATGTTGTCATGCCCCGATGTTCCGATCGGGAGGATTAATAATGTAAACAAGTCATGTCAAGTCATTGTGGGTAACCCTCCGATTGTCTAAGGGTTAAAGTCCCCGCAGTTCTAAGGCACTAGGGTTATTAGACTCTCCTAGTAGAGTTCAGACCTGGTAGGGTTTTAGTCATGTCGGGATTAGTATAAATAGAGAGTTGGAATCTCTATTTAACACACAACTCATACACACTAAAGTGTAGCTCATAGTTGAGGAAGGAGAAGACATTGGGGCTAGAAAAGAAGAAGGTTACTATTGTCGGGAGATCACTTACTGTTTTGGGCTTTTACTGTTTTGGTGTTGATTCTATCTATGAGGAAGTTGCGGGGTTTTATCCATTTATGGTTTCCCCAAGGAAAAACACTATGTTCATTGTCTCTTGTGTTTGATTACTGTACTTGTTATTCTCTCAGTTAAATATCCTAAATAATGCTAGCTTAATGTTGAAAAACTACCATGGTATTAGAGCTAACCCGAGAAGAAGAAACTGTGCAGCTATGGGAACTAAGGATTCCTAGTTTTTGGATCTTCCTCCATATATTTTCAGCAAAATTAAAGTGGAATAACTCTCCTCCTTAGGACGCATATTTTTGAAGAAGCAGAATCCAATTCTGAGGTTTTTCAGTTTTGGACTCAACATTATTGCTGGAAATTAGGGATTTTCACAGAAGATGAATTTTTTAGTGAGCCCAGGCCTAGATTGATCTCCTCCCCAAAATCAAAGTTAGGGATAAATTTCAAGGCATTTGGGTGGACAGATATCTGGAATAGCAAAACCCTAATTTGCTCCTGATAGGTATATTAACTCTCGATTCAATATTATTCCAATGCCAATGCATATATTTATACAATTCATATGACGGTTGAGTTTCACCTTCCGCCCAGCCTTTTCGGATTCCTACTATTCAGATTTATTTATTTATTTACAATATATAATCCCTACGGATTATATTCTAACAATCCCCCTCTTAATCCGAAGGGGTGTTTGTAAGTCCGAGCATGTTTCTAAATATTTCAAACTTTTCTCATCCAAGCGCTTTGGTGAAGATGTCTACAATTTGATCATTTGTGGAACAATGTTGAAGATGGACTGTCTTGGCCTCTACATGACGTCGAATCAAATGATACTTTGTGTTGATGTGTTTGGTTCGATCATGGAATCTAGTATTCTTAGCCAGCTTGATTGCAGAAGTATTGTCGATCAATAATGGTGTGGAGTCCTCTTGTTTTTCTTGCAAATCTTCAAGTATCTTCCTGAGCCATACTATTTCTTTCGTTGCTTCAGCTGCAGCCACATATTCTGCTTATGTTGTTGAATCTTCCGGAACTGACTATTTGTGTGATCTCCATGAGACAACCACTGATCCAAGACTCATAGTGTATCCAGAAGTTGATACTCCTGTCTACTTATCACCATCAAAATCTGAGCCTAAGTACCTAATAAGTTTGAAGTCATCCACTTTAGAGTACTTGAGTCCAACGTCTTGAGTCCCCTTCAAGTATCTTAGAACTCTTTTTGCAGCTGACTAGTGTCCTTCACAAGGTTTATGCATGAACCTTGAAAGTATGCCAACAACATAAGAAATATCTAGTCTAGTTGTTGTAAGGTAGATAAGGCTTCCTACAAGTTGTCGATACTTGATCGCATCCTCAAATTCTTTTCCTTCGCTTGATGTGAGCTTCATTTTATGTTCCATTGGAGTAGAGATAGGGTTGCATTCTGTCATGCAAAATTTGTTTAGTAGTTCTCCAACATATTTTTTCTGGGATAGGAATATGTACTTAGGATGTTGAGTGACTTCAATTCCTAAGTAATAGTGGAGATGTCCCATATCTGTCATTTCAAAGATATTTTTCAAATCTTTCTTTATGGATGCTATATAGCTCTCATTGTTCCCTGTCATCAAAAGATCATCTACGTACACCACAAGATACACAATAGATCTTCCAACTTTCTTTATAAACATTGTTGCATAATCAAGATCAAAATGTTCAAAATTTAACTTCAAAAGATGCTCGGTTAACTTTTCATACCATGCGCAAGGCGCTTGTTTTAGGCCATACAAGGATTTGACAAGCTTGCATACCTTTTGTTCTTTTCCTTTCACAACAAAGCCTTCTCGCTGAGACATGAAGACATTCTCTTTCAAGTCTCCATTAAAGAAAGTAGTCTTCACATCCATTTGATGAAGTTTCCACCCTTTCTAAGCAGCTAAAGAGAGTAAGGTTAGGATGGTAGCCCATTTTGCTGTAGGAGAAAAAGTTTCTTCATAGTCAATTCCTTCTTTTTGTGCATAGCCTTTTGCTACAAGCCTCGCTTTGTGCTTGTCAAGTGAGCCATCTGATCTGTATTTGTTCTTGTACACCCACTTGCAGCCAATTAGTTTGTTTCCAACTGGAGGGTCAACCAGCTTCCAAGTTCCATTCTTCATGAGTGCATCATACTCATTCTGCATAGCTTCTTTCCACTCATCTGGAGTAGAAGCTTCTTCAAAGGAAGTTGGTTCAAAGTTAGCAGATAAATTAAATTCACAATCAAATGATACATCCATGTCATAACCTGAATTATCTGCTTCTCCTCCATGTCTTTTCGAACTTCTCATTCCCGTCTTTCCAAGTTCATCCCGATGGACACTTTCAAGTGTCTTTGTGGCCCATTTAGGAATCTTCCATGACGGTCTTGGTTGATCAGCTGGTGGTGCTTCATCATTGATTGAGAGTCTTTCAATTCTCTCAATCACATCATCCAGTTGAACCTCTTGTTCAGGAACTTCTTCATGCGGGGGAGTTGGTGCTTCATATGGAAATTCCAAAGGTTGATCCAAAATAGGAATCCCCCGTTCAAGGTTTGGAATTTCATATTCATTTTCAGAATATGTCTTTGGATGAGGATAAATTTCCAAATGATCAAGCTGTCTCTCAATGTACTGGTCATTTTTATTGGTTTCAAGAAAAATGACATCTCTGGAAATAAAAAATTTCTTGTTTACCTCATCATACAGATGGTATGCCTTGGAGTATTCTTCGTACCCCAGGAAAATTCATCTTTTGCTGCGAGCACCAAGCTTGTTTCTTTGCTCCTTTGGAATCAAGGCATAACAGGTGGAACCAAAAACTCTGAGATGCCTGATTGAAGGGGGATGGCCAAACCACATTTCATGTGGAGTCTTGTTATCAAGCGCATTTGAGGGAATTCTATTTCTCAAATAGGCTGCACATTTTACTGCATCACCCCAAAACATTAGTTTTACATTCATGAAAAACATCATTGAGTGAACCATATTCATTATGGT
>LPNX010515046.1:160078-216499 GCA_001517045.1 Pseudotsuga menziesii
CAAAATGTACTAATTCTAATTTCCTACTTGCTTTGAAATTAGATTCATGGAATGGCAGCTTACTATGTTTCCCTAATATACATGCATCACATTTTTTCTTCTCTTTGGGAATGGTGGGAAAACCAAATAAACCATTCTTTCTCAACAAGCGAAGACTGTTATAATTTAGATGACCAAATCTTGCATGCCACAATGAACTATATGACAAATTACCTTCTCCACGCTGAGAGAGGTAGGCATAGTTCTGAACTCTTGGAGATGAACCCTTTAGCTTCAGCAGCTTCCCATCTTCATATCCAGTCATGATGACTTGGTTGTCAGAGGAATTTATTATTTCTACTATTCCATCAAACATGTGGATGGAATGGCCTCGCTGTTGAATCTCCACCATGGACATTAGGCTTCTCTGCAACTCTGGAAGATAAAGAACATTCTTCAATAGGAAATCAGTGAATCCAGGTATCTTCAGTCGAATGGTGCCCATTCCCTTTGGTTTAAGACTAGACTTATCTTCAAAGTAAACTATGACATCTATTGTTTCATTAAGTTCTTCAAAACAGTCTTTTATAAATGTCATGTGTGATGTTGCACTAGTATCAAGCAACCAACAATCTTTGTAAGATGAAAGAGAAGTCATTTCATTAATTCCAAGATTACAATGTGCAACAATACAATGAGCAAAATCAGAAGATTTACTAGCATCTTGATTTTTATTATCATCTTTCTTCTGGTTATGCTTGTCTTTGATGGAGTCCCACGAAGCCCAACACTGATCTGATGTGTGCCCAGTCTTTCCACAATGCTTGCACTACAAATCTGATCTTTTGCTGAAGTTGTTTCTGCTCCCTCTGCCTCTGAAGTTTCTTCTTCCTCTGCCTCTCTTGCTGCTTTCTTCTTTAGGATGATCTTTGGATTGGTCTTTGGTGTGGTTCTTTGCTTTTTGAGCAAAGCAAAGTGATTCTCCAGAATGCTCGGTTGTCTTCTTACCAAAGGCTTTCTCTCTGTCAGCTATCTTCTCTACCAGGGTGTCAAATGTTAGTGATTTGAACTTGTCACTAGCTTGCAATGACTCAAGATAGTTGGAGTGAGTAGGATACAAAGATTTTACAAATGCTGCAAGAGGAAGATCTGGTTTCATACCAGAGGCTTGAATCTTGTGCATGATGGCTTTGATTTTAGAGGCAACTAACATGGGATCACTGTCTTTTACTTCTAAGCTGAATAGTTTAACATTAGTTGAATAACTTCCATTTTAGAGTGTGAATCATACAGATCTTTTAATGTTTTTAGTGCTTCAAAACATGATTTTGCAGGCAATATGTGCTGACTCACCTCTTCACTGACTGTGGCAGTGACTGCTAAAGCTTTCTTGTCTTTTGTTCTCCAAATGGTCTTCTCTTTCTTGGATTCTGGAGGTTCTGGGTCTCTGGTTATGGTCTTTCCAGCTGCTGTCTCTATTGTGGTGCCTTCACAAATGCCATCCCAAAGGTCATTGTAGATGAAGGCATATTTGATCTTCCTCCACCATTCTGAATAGGTGTCTTTGGCAGTGAGAGTGGAACCCACTATAGATGCTATAGATTGCATCTTTTACAACTGTTAGTGTAATGAACTTAATATGACAAAGATAATGAGATAATAGAGAAAAACAAAAACCTTGCAGGTCTACAGCCTCTGCCAAGGTGATTTACAATCTTAATATGCTGTTAATAAGCAAATTTTTAGCACCAGTCAATGATCTCAGCTATATGAAAGAAGCAAGTCTAAGTCTCTGCTACTTTTTCCAATACAATCTATGTATAATTACAGCTGCACTAGCTAGAAATAAGATCTATTCACTATGCAGGTATATGTCGCTGCCATAGTATTTACATCAGTCTAAGACAATTTTGCAGCAATACAATTTATATGGCGGTGTACAAACATAAAAAATAAGTTCTGCAACTGTTTACAACAATATTTTCAATTCTTCATGCAACAGTCACGGTTCCTATATAGCAATCATGAGGCTCTTTACTCAATGAAAATAAACAGATGCTTGCAGAAGTTTCTAGGTAGACTTCACTAAAAAATCTAGGGTTTATGAATCAATACTAATGGAACAGCACTAGGAACATGCCAAAAATCTCCATGATACCCGCAGCTTTTAACACAGTATCCAGCATGACTCCATATGTAGTCGAACAGAAGTGTGTGACAACAGGAATGCGCAACTCTAACAATATTCACGCATTTGGAAGGTGGATATTGGAAGTAGTCTTCATGCACTTAATGCTCCATAGCTCCACCTCAAATCTCAGATGGAACATGCGGGATGAGGTCGTAGGTGCAACGATAAACATTGAACAATTTTAATAAAATTTTATACCCAATGTAGTCACGATTCATGGTGACAATAACCAACCATAGTCTTCACGCAAAAATCTAGGGTTAATTTAGGGTTAGGTATTCCCAACTGTCACCAAATTTTTACCTCCAACGCAACCTTCAACGGACACAGCCTTCAGCAGCACGTAGCCTTCAACACATGCAGCCTACAAGATAGAACACAGCCTTCAGCAGCACACTTCATACCATGAACCAGTACCAACAATGTAATCAGCTCTGATGTATATCCTTCAGATTTTACGGAGGCCTCTATGAGACTGGAACTTGCGACTTGCAGACGCTATGAAATATAGAGAAAATTAATGCAAATACTTCGTAGTTCTAGGGTCCTCTCACTGAACTCTCATCTTTGCTTTGTACGAGAAGCATGAAGACAATAGAAAATATTCAAGGGGGTGCATGAACCCCTTCCATCATAAAAAGAATGTAATAGCCAACCAACTGCTCGACTTTTACTTTCAGACAACACAGTTTACGATTCTATATTCATAAATTGGTACACAAGCACAATCAGAGTGGCGCAGCAAGAGATATCAACGCAGCATATAGATATAGACTCTGATATTACACGTAGAAAGCATATATACAGCAGCCAATATTACATGCAGCATCTACAACTTCAATACTCAGCATCTACAACAACAAATAGGCTATGGGAAAGAGTGAAGATGAGAGCATTCTGGAAAATGAGGTAAATGAGAAGAGAATAACGCATACAAATGAATGCGCACAGGCTGGAAAAGAGAAATGCATGCAAATGGCAGACTGACGGAGCAGGTAGTCTGGCAATGGACTGGCAAGCAGAATGCCAGGAATGAAATGCAGCAGGCAGGAGTTATGGAAAATAGCCAAGCTTTGATACCACTGATAGGTATAACTCCCGATTCAATATTATTCCAATGCCAATGCATATATTTATACAATTCATATGACGGTTGAGTTTCACCTTCCGCCCAGCCTTTTTGGCTTTGTACTATTCAAATTTATTTATTTATTTACTATATATAATCCCTACGGATTATATTCTAACAGCTCCTGATCCAATACTGCGGGATTTCAGCTTCAAATCCAAATCTGACATCTTGACCTAGTAAGATCTAAATATTTTGTATTTCCATTTCAGGTTCTCAATTTAAGATGTCTCATCATACCAAGCTTGATGAAAATATTGAGGGAGCTGATAACTTTCGATCCTGGAAGTATAGGATCTCCCTGGTCCTGGAAGAAAATGAGTTGGAATCCTACATCCATGATGAGGTTCCAGTTCTAGAGGGAGATGAGGCAAAGGCCTTACACAAGAATAAGATGGTTATGGAAAAGAGGATCATTGTTGAGTCTATCAAGGATCACCTTATCCCACAGATGCCCTCTCTCAAGACACCTAAAGCTATGTTTGATGCCCTAACCAAATTGTTTGAAGGGAAGAACATAAACCGGAAGATGACTTTGAGGAATGAACCAAAGAATGTGAAGATTCAAAATCTAGAGACCATCCAGTCTTATTTCACAAGGGTTTCTCATATCAAGGAACAATTAGAAGCTATAGATGAATAAGTGGAGAATGCAGAGATTGTGATGACAACTCTAGATGGCCTTCCTAGGTCATCGGATTCATTCATCCAAGGAATCTGTGCGAGAAATAAGTTAGTCAAATTCAGCAGACTATGGGAAGAATTCTCTCAAGAAGAATCATGGATAGCAACTCGAGAATAAAATATGGAAAGTGAAGATCAAGCTCTCACAGTTCACTCCAGGAAAGGCAGAAGAAGAGCTCATCACCCCAAAGGTAAGAATCCTCATCATAGAGACAACAGTAGAAAGGACCTATCTAGATTAAGATGTTATACATGTGATGAAATAGGACACTTTGCAAAAGACTGTCCTAAGAATAAGGTCCACTCTCATAAGAAGAAGGGGAACAAAAGAAGACATCATGCTCATGCTGCAAAGGATGATGAACCATCCAAGAAAAGAACCAGATATGAAAGTGAAGATTCTTCAATCGAGGATGAATATGTTTTGATCTCCGCTCTCATAGGTAACATTACTCATGGAAGTGATGATTGGCTTATAGACAATGGGGCTTCCAAACATATGACTGGATTCAAGGAATCCTTTGTGAGACTGTCAGAACATGAATCACCTCACAAGGTGAAGCTAGGAGTTGACTGCCAATATAAAATAAAAGGTAGTGGGGAATCTTCCTATAAACTAGACTCTGTAAAGTCTCTAACAATGAAGGAAGTATTGTTTGTGCCAGGACTCAAGAAGAACCTCCTCTCCATATCTGCACTAGATGCAAAAGGAATGAGGGTTGCATTCATAGATGGTCAAGTCATCATGTGGCCAAGAGGAAAGACTATCGTTGATGTGGTGGTGATTGGGGAACAAGAAGGAGGATTGTACAAATGAAAGGGCCATACAAAACAAGCACTGGCCCATGACATAGTAGATCCAAGTGAACTTTGGCATAGAAGGCTTGCACATGTGCATTATAGAGCACTGCCAATTGCAAGCAAAGCTGTTGAAGGTCTTACAGAATTCCAAGAAAAACATGATGGGGTCTACAAAGTATGTGTGAAAGGAAAGAATACAAAGAAGACATTTCCTAGCAGAGAAAGCAAAGCCAAAGGAATCCTAGAAATCATCCACTCCGATGTATGCGGTCCTATGTCATCAAACTTACTAAGCGGGTATGCATATTATGTTTCTTTTATTGATGATTTTTATAGGAAGACATGGGTTTACTTCATGAAGAACAAAGATGAAGTATTCAACAAATTCATGGAATTCAAATCCTTGATTGAGAACCACACTGAAAAGCATATCAAGACTTTTCGATCAGACAATGGCAGAGAATTCACTTCAAATGAATTCAAAGAGCTATGCAAAGAATCAGGGATTAAGAGGGAGTTGTCCACTCCTTATAATCCACAACAGAATGGGATTGCAGAATGGAAGAACAGAACTATCATGAAAGTAGCAAGAGCTATGCTTCATGATCAAGATATTCCTATGCATCTTTGGGCTGAAGCTCCCAAAACATCGGTGTATGTACAGAACTGTACTCCACATAGAGTACTCGAAAATAAGACTACTGAAGAAGTCTTCTCCGGCAAGAAACCAGAAATCAGCCATCTCAGAATATTCGGTTGTATTGTGTACATACACATTCCAAAAGAGAAGAGGAAAAAATTAGATCCTTCAAGAAAGAAGGGTATATTTGTGGGATACTCTGAAAGCTCGAAGGCTTATAGAATATATTTCTCAAGATACAAGAATATTAACATTAGCAGGCGTGTGACATTTGATGAAGACACGGCTTACAACAAATCCAGAAAGAGACCTGCTGAAGAACCTAAAGAAGCAGAAGCACCCAGAATTCATGATACAACCATGAATGAAGAAAATCAAGAAGAATATCGATATTTCAAATAACCACAAAGACCTGTAGATCCACCTCTGGAGAAGAATCCTCATAAGAGGAAACCTGCTTGTGTACGAGAACTTATCTAAGGTGCAGAGAGATATGGGGCTCCAGAAGAGAATCACAGAGAAAGAAAGAGGACCAGATATTGCTCTGGGTATGTAGATTTACTATGTGATTTCATTAATAAAGAACCTTCCAATTATGAAGAAGCGACAGAACCGAAAGAATGGAAGGATGCTATGATTGAAGAATATCAATCGATCATGAAGAATGATGTTTGGGATGTTGTTCCAAGACCAGAAGGGAAGTCAGTTGTAACTTCCAAATGGATCTACAAGATCAAACATGCTGCAGATGGTAGCATCGAAAAATATAAGGCAAGATTTGTGGCTTGGGGTTTCTCTCAGAAGGAAGGAATAGATTATGAAGAAACCTTTGCTCCTATAGCCAGATACACTTCCATCAGATTGGTACTTGCTCTAGCTGCAGTGATGAAATGGAAAATACACCAGATGGATGTCAAGACTGCTTTCTTGAATGGTGTAGTGGAAGAGGAAGTGTATGTAGAGCAGCCACTCGGTTTTGAGACTCATGACAGGGAGTCTCATGTGTGCATATTGAAGAAAGCCCTGTACGGTTTGAAATAGGCACTCAGGACCTGGTACGGAAGAATTGACAACTTTCTATCCAGTTTGGGCTTTACTAAGAGTAAAGAAGATTCCAACCTTTACTACAAGGTTGAATATGGAA
The DNA here is from genome assembly GCA_001517045.1 of Pseudotsuga menziesii. NCBI lineage: Eukaryota > Viridiplantae > Streptophyta > Pinopsida > Pinales > Pinaceae > Pseudotsuga > Pseudotsuga menziesii. Next base: position 166,647 of record LPNX010515046.1, read on the forward strand.
ACATAGTGATGCTTCTATTATATATAGATGATCTATTTGTGACAGGTACGGATGGGTTTATTACTGATACAAAGAGAAATCTTGCTGCTGAGTTTGAAATGAAGGACTTGGGGATGGTGCATCACTTTCTAGGTATGGAGGTGTGGCAGAGTATAGATGGAATCTTCCTTGGACAAGGGAAGTATGCAGTAGAGATCCTGAAGAGGTTTGGGATGATGGATTGCAAGGATATGACCACAACTATGGCATCGAACCTGAAGCTCTTGAACGATGCTTCATCAGAGTCAGTTGATGCTACGATGTATCATCAGATGATTGGGTCCTTGATGTACCTGGTAAACATGAGACTAGACATTTGCTTTGCTGTGAACACCTTGAGCCAGTTCCTAATAGATCTGAGACATGTTCACTTGATTGATACAAAGCATATTCTGAGGTACCTAAAGGGTACAGTTGATTATGGGCTCAAGTATGATGCAAATCAGAAGATTAACCTGGAGGGTTATGTTGATTCATATTGGGTAGGCAGTGGCATCGACAAGAAGAGCACTTCAGGGTGTTTTTTCAGTATGGGATCAGGTGTGATCTCTTGGTTTAGCAGGAAGCAATCCTGTGTGGCACTAAGTACAGCTGAAGCAGAGTATGTTATATCTTGTTCAACTAGTTGTGAGGTGGTATGGTTGAGGAAGCTACTGTCTGATTTATTTGATCTCTAGTTGGATGCTACTTATATACATTGTGACAACCAGAGTTGCACTAAGTTGTCAGAGAATCCAGTGTTCCATGACAAGCCAAAGCATATCAAGATCAAGTACCACTATATCAGGGATATGGTGCAGAGGGGAGTAGTGAAGATCCAGTATGTTGTGATGGAGGAACATATAGCTGATGTATTGACGAAGCCATTGGCTAGGCTGAAGTTTGAGTACTTCAAGGAGAAACTTGGTGTTCTCTAGATCGAGGTTTCCTCCAAGGGAAAGTGATGAGACCCATATCCATTCTGACATGGTGAGAGGATTGGTTCCTTCCATGGTTAGATGTAAGGGCTGAGCCATTCTATCATGGTGAGAGGATTGGTTCCTTCATGTCAGATATGAGTGTTGGGAATTCTGTCGAGCAGGACAGATGTAAGGGCGACTGCCATTCTGGGAATGGAGGTACCTGATCAGTTACCAGGAAAACTGAGTCTATGACTGAGAATCCATTTTGATGTGATAGAGGGATGTGTTCTCACTTAATCAGATGTAAGGGATGAACCATTCTATCATGGCTAAAGGATTAGGTTCCTTCCATGTCAAATGTGAGTGTTGGTCATTCCGATGAGCAGGTCGAATCTAAGGGCAACTGCCATTCTCTAGGAGAATGGAGGCACCCGATCAGTTACCAGGTAGCTCAGTTGAGGACTGGGGGCCATTATGATGTGACTATAGGATTGGTTCCTACAAGATCAGATATGAGTGCAATCCCTTCCATCATTGTGTGCAAGATGTGTTCCATCCTGGATGGATGTAAGTGCAGAGCCCTTTCATCATTGTTGTAGGATGTGGTTCCAGCCTGGATGGAAGTACATAAATCTTCCATCATTGTGGTAGGATGTGGTTCCAGCCTGGATGAATGTAAGTGCAGAGCTCTTCCATGATTATGTGCAGGATGTGTTCCATCCTGGATGGAAGAGTGGAGATCTTCCATAATTGTGTGTAGGATGTGTTCCAGGATGGATGGAAGTGTGGAAATATTCCATCATTGTTTGCAGGATGTGTTCCAGACTAGATGGAAGTACGAAAATCTTCCATCATTATGTGCAAAATGTGTTCCAACCTAGATGGAAGTATAGAAATATTCCATCATTATGTGCGGGATGTGTTCCAGCCTGGATGGAAGTACGAAACTCTTCCATCATTGTGTGCAGGACGTGTTCCATCTTGGATGGATATGAGGGTTGTGCCTTTCTGATGAGTAGGTCAGATATAAGTGCTGAAGAAGACCTACATGGAGGCTAGGCCTACAACTAGCATGAAAAAGGGTTGGATGTGTAGAACTTCCTGTGACAATAAGAATCATGAGATAGCACCCATGATGATCCAGATCCAGTGATGATGCCCAGTGATGATCCAGATCCAGTGATGATGATCCAGGAGTGATGATCCAAATCCAGTGATGATGTCCAGTGATGATCCAGATCTAAAGATGAAGATGACTTAAAGACAAAGATGACTTGAAGACTAAGAAGACTTGAATATGCAGATGACGAGATGATCCAGTTGATACAGAGAAGAAGACCAGTGCTGAAAATTGTGTCGAAAGAAGAACCTTCCTAGTTAAGAGGGAGTGTTGATGTATTTGTAACTTCGAAATGTATTCATATATGTATCTTATGTATTGTAACCCGATGTTTATTCCGGGATGTATCTATAATGTAATTAAGTCATGTTGGCATGCCCCGATGTTCCGATCAGGAGGATCAATAATGTAAACAAGTAATGTCAAGTCATTTTGGGTAACCCTTCAATTGTCTAAGGGTTAAAGTCCCCGCAGTTTCGGGGCACTAGGGTTATTAGACTCTCCTAGTAGAGGTCATCCCTGGTAGGGTTTTAGTCATGTCGGGATTAGTATAAATAGAGAGATGGACTCTCTATTTAACACACAACTCATACACACTCAAGTGTAGCCCATAGTTGAGGAAGGAGAAGAGACTGGGGCTAGACAAGAAGAAGGTTACTACTATTGGGAGATCACTTACTGTTTTGGGATTTTACTGTTTTGGTGCTGATTCTATCTCTGAGGAAGTTGCATGGTTTTCTCCATTTATGGTTTCCTCGAGGAAAATCACTGTGTTCATTGAATCTTGTGTTTGATTACTATACTTGTTATTCTCTCAGTTAAATATCCTAAATAATGCTATCTTAATGTTGAAAAAATAACACAAGGAACAGCTAGAAGCAATAGATGAAGAAGTGGAAAATGCAAAGATTGTAATGACCACCTTGAATGGTCTCCCTAGATCATGGGACTCCTTTATTCAAGGAATCTGTGCTAGAAAGAAGTTAGTCAAGTTCAACAGACTATGGGAAGAATGCTCTCAAGAAGAAGCTCGGATAGCATCTCGAGAAGAGAAGATGGGAAGTGAATATCAAGCTCTCATAGTTCACTCCAAGAAAAGCAGAAGAAACTCTCATCACTCTAGAGGTAAGAACTTCCACCAGAAAGATAACACTAGAAAAGAATTATCTAAATTAAGATGCTATACATGTGATGAAAGAGGACACTTTGCCAAAGACTATCCTAGAAACAAGATTAACTCCCATAAGAAGAAGGGAAACAAGAGAAGACATCACGCTCATGCAACAGAGGATGATGAACCTTCCAGAAAGAGATTCAGACAAGAAAGTGATGATTCTTCAAGTGATGAAGAATATATGCTAATCTCCACTCCCATAGGAACTATCTCACATGGAAGCAATGATTGGATTATAGATAGTGGTGCTTCTAAACATATGATGGGATTCAAAGAATCCTTTGTAAAACTATCTGAACATGAATCACCTCACAAGGTGAAACTTGGGGATGACTACCAGTATCCAATAAAAGGTAGTGGGGAATCCTCCTATAAGGTAGACTCTAGAAAGTTTATGAAGATGAAAGATGTATTGTTTGTACAATGACTAAGGAAGAATCTCCTCTCCATATCTGCATTAGATGCAAAAGGCGTCAGGGTTGCATTTGTAGATGGCTAAGTTTTCATGTGGCCAAAGGGAAAGACTTTTGATGATGCAGTAGTGATTGGGGAACAAGAGGGAGGTCTATACAAATTGAAGGGCCATCCAGAACAAGATTTAGTCTATGACATAGTAGAGCCAAATGAACTTTGGCATAGAAGGCTTGCACATGTGCACTATAGAGCACTACCACTTCCAAGCAAATATGTTTAAGGTCTTCCACAAATTCAAGCAAAACATGATGGAGTCTGCAAAGGATGTGCGAAAGGAAAGAACACAAAGAAGACATTTCCAAGTAGGGAGAGCAAGGCAAAATGAATCTTGGAAATCATCCACTCCGATGTATACGGTCCAATGTCATCAAGTTCACTAAGTGGGTATGTATACTATGTTTCTTTCATTGATGACTTTTCCAGGAAGACATGGATTTACTTCATGAAGAACAAAGATGGAGTATTCGGCAAGTTCAAGGAATTCAAAGCCTTGATCGAGAACCACACAGAAAAGAAGATCAAGACCTTTCGATCAGACAATGGTGGAGAATTCACTTCAAATGAATTCAAGGCATTATGCAAATATTTAGGGATTAAGATTGAGTTATCCACTCCATATCATCCACAACAAAATGGGGTTGCAAAAAGAAAGAATCGAACGATCATGGAGGCTGCAAAGGATATGCTTCATGATCAAGATCTTCCAATGCATCTATGGGTAGAAGCTACCCATTAGAGGAATTTTGGGGTCTAAAATGGGCCTCCTAAGGAAAATAATAAAATAATAGTTAAAATAATAAAATAATATTGATTAATTTTGGAGGAAGAAAGAAAAAAACTACTTTTTGTGTTCGTATTTTTGACATATCTCCCTGTGTTTTTACTCAAATTTCGATCGGGAGAGCTCTTTGGATGCGAAATTTGATTCCGCATCCAACGAGTACCCACACTGCATACTTTTGATGGACCCCGCTACCCCAAAAACAAGAAATACCTGAAAAAACATGATGATGATGTCANTCAGGGTCCATCAAAAGTATGCAGTGTGGGTACTCGTTGGATGCAGAATCAAATTCCACATCCAACGAGCTCTCCCGATCGAAATTTGAGTAAAAACACAATGAGATATGTCGAAAATACGAACAAAAAAAGTAGTTTTTTTTAATGACAAATATGCCAATTCAACCATTATGGTTGACTTATTTTATTGAAATTCTATTGGTTCTTGAATTCCAACTCACAAAAACTTATTTTGGCACGTTTTCTTATAAGGCCGATTTTAGACCCCAAATTTCCTCTAATGCAGAATAGTGGTGTATGCATAGAACCGTAATCCACATAGAGTACTCGAGAACAAGACACCTGAAGAAGTCTTCTTCGGCAAGAAACCAGAAGTCAGCCATCTCAAAATAATCGGTTGTCTAGTGTATATACACATTCCAAAATAAAAGAGGAAAAAATTAGATCCTTCAGGAAAGAAGGGTATATTTGTGGGATACTTTGAAAGCTCGAATGCTTACATAATATAATTCCCAGGATTCAAGAAGATAGATATCAGTAGGGAGGTAACATTTGATGAAGACTCATCCTACAACAAATCTAGAAAGAGACCTGTTGAAGAACCTGAAGAAACAGAAGCACCCATAATTCATGACACAACCATGAACGAAGAATATCAAGAAGAAGATCTAGAATTTGAAGAACCTCAAGAACCTATAGATCCACCTCAGGAGAATTGTTTTGAGCCAATGGAATAGGTGGGCGGCAACTGATCTCCATCTGGATCAATGATGACCATGACGATGATGATGAACAATGACGATGATGATGACGATGATGACGATGATGATGATGACGACGACGATGATAACTATAATGATGATGACGACGATGATGACGATGATGACAATGACGATGATGATGATGATGATGATCATGAATATAATGACTATGATGATGATGATGACGATGATTATGATGATGAGGATGATGATGACTATGATGATGGCTATTATTGTGATGGTGATGATGATGACGACGAGGATGAGGATTATCATGATGATGAGGAGGAGGAGGAGGAGGAGGAGGAGGAAGATGACTATGACAATGGCGATGATGATGATGACGATGACGATGACGGTGATGATGAACAATGATGGTGATGATGATGATGAGGATGATGATGATGGTGATGATGATGAGGAACAATGATGATGATGATGATGACAATGATGATGATGATGATGAGGATGATGACAATGATGATGATGAGGATGATGACTATGATTATCGATGATGATGAGGATGAGGATCATGATGATGATGATGATGATGACGATGACAATGATGATGAACAATGATGGTGGTGATGATGATGATGATGATGATGATGATGGCAATGATGATGATGTGGATGATGAATATGATGATGATGAGGAGGATGATGATGATGGTGATGTTGGTGATGATGATGATGACAATGATGATGAACAATGATGTTGATGATGATGATGAAGATGATGATGATGAGGAACAATGATGATGATGATGATGATGATGAAAATGATGATGATGAGGATGATGACTATGATGATGATGATGAGGCTGATGATGATGATGACGATGATGATAATGATGATGATGAAAATGATGATGAACAATGATGGTGATGATGATGATGATGATGATGACAACAATGATGAGGAACAATGATGATGATGATGATGATGATGGGGATAATGACAATGATGATGATGATGAGGATGATGACTATGATGATGATGAGGATGATGATGACGATGATGATGACCAATGATGAAGATGATGATGACGACGATGATGAGCATGATGATGAGGATGATGATGAGGATGATGATGATGATGACGACGATGATGATGATGATTATGAGGATGATCACGATGACTATGACTATGGTGACGATGATTATGATGATGATTATGATGATGATGATGATGATGATGATGATGATGACGATGATGATGATGATGATGATGACCATGACAATGGTGATGAATAGTAATGATGATGATGATGAGGAGGAGGAGGATGACGCTGATGATGATGATGATGATGAGGACGAGGAGGATGATGATGAGGATGATGAGGACAATGATGATGAACAACGATGATGAATGATGATGACGATGATGATGATGACGACGACAACGACGATGACAATGATGATGGTGATGATGATGATGTTGATGATGATGACCATGACAATGATGATGAACAATGATGATGATGATGATGATGATGATGAGCATGATGACTATGATGATGAGGATGATGATGATGATGATGATGATGATGATTATGATGATGATGATGATGATGATGATGAAAAATGACGATGATGATCACGATGACTATGACTATGATGATGATGATTATGATGATGATGATGATGATGATTATGATGATGAGGATGATATGATGATGACCATGACGATAATGATGAACAATTATGATGATGAGGATGATGACACTATTGAGGATGAGGATGAGGACAATGATGATGATGAGGATGAGGAGGATGATGATGAGGATGATGAGGACAATGATTATGAAAAATGATGATGAACGATCATGATAATGGTGTCATGTGTTATTGAAAATGGTTTTATTTACCATGTTTTATTAACCATGGTCACCATTGTTGCTACCGTCATGACCATGGTCACCATTGTCGCTATTGTCATGCTAGGGCTTGAGGCCATGTGTTATTGACCATGGTCTCCACTAAACCTTTGTTAATTCTTGAACCCATCCTTGGTCAATGTTGGAGACCTCCCTTACCCTCCACTAGCCATAGGTAAGGATCCTAAGACCTCATAATGGCACCCAGGGGCCTAAGAAGAGAGTAGTGGTGAAGACTATATTATAAAAATAATCGTACATGTGTGAATACCAAGACATTGTTGAAGAATGTTAGTAATTAAATGGGATAAACTTTAATGAGTAAATGTTGTAAATGTCAGGCAAAAGCGTGCACCCGTGTGTCTGCATGTAAGTGTGGACATGCACATGCGCTCTTATGAATGGATGCATGATTTTATGCAAACGTGTGCACTCACAAACATGCGTGAGTGCACCTGTTGCTAGTTAAAAAAAAGTATAGATCTGGATTCCCGGGGTTGCTACCAATTTTCACTTGTTTTCTACAACTATTCGTGCATTTTGTGCTCTTGAACTTTGCAATTTGTCTCACACTCAATCATCAATTGGACACTCTTTGATCTATTGGATAGAATATCACTCTTGGAATCTAACAAACATCTTCAGTGGTATTGGAAGTTAGTCACATACATTCAAACTACAAGTTTTCATTGTAAAAAGAGATCATTTTGAATAGGTATGGTGAATTGTAAATAATTGTTTTCATTCAACTTCCTCATTGTGTAATTAGTCAATTTGTTCTCTTTAGTTAGTGTAACTTAATGACTGTAATTTATTCAATTTATTCCCGAGACATCCAAACACCAACTTGTGTCTTCCCTCACAGCTAATGTGGCATATTACGTGTATCTTCTCGTCCAAAGGTGTTGGAAATGAAGAATATTTTCACTCATCTTCTTGTGACTTCCAATACTTTTTTAACACAAAGGAAGTCATAATCCTATAGCTGTAATACCTACAAAGTTGACTCTCTTTACTTGACTCAAATAGAGTATATAAATAAAAATTTAGTTCGAACATAAAGAGAAACCTTTAATCGGTGTTTATGTATCAATGTCAATAATTACCATACTAACATATCTATAATTTAGTTAATTATGTTGGAACACGTCATGTTTCTTGTATAATGGAACTAATACCTTATTTGTTGCTTCTTATGCAGGGGTAGACCTCATAATTTTTATAAAGAAACTTTTGGAGATCGGAAAATCATGTAACAGAGTAAGAAAAATTATAAGTAATATGCCCATTGAAAAGGAAAATGAGATAAGAGAAAAAGATAGGTTGGCAATGGACAAAGTGAGACATGGTCCAAACATTTCCACTGATACTACGATCAATCCTAACAAAGTTGATCACATAACAACCTCTAGTTCATAACCATGAGTGAAGCGGTTGCATCCAATGGACACAACTCAAATTCAACATCAACATAGTCTCCAACCAAAATTCCATCAATGAACCATGCTGAAGTGCTTGAAGACATAGATATATTGAAAGAAATTCAGTATCAAGCATTAGACCTAGGAGTAATGATTAATTTTCAATCTCTCCCAGAATACCACAACCATGTCAAGCACACTCCCAATATGGACTAACATGTTAATGAAGCCCCACAACAAATAAGCCCTGGGATTCATATCTCATGTCCACCTTCCCTACCTCGACTGTCTAGTGTAAGACAACTAACTTTGAGACGTATCCATGTGGATGAAAGTTGCATGTCATGCATTGAAGGTAAGTTTCCCAAATGCACTATCGATTGGCAATGTAGAAAATTAATGAAGGAATATTTTGAATCTAAAGGAGATGGAAGTAAATGTCAATTATTACTATGTTTGTTAAATTCAAATTGTTTAGTTGTTGTTAGGAGAATTCTAAGCATAAAGATAGTTAGAAGTTCAGAGGCTAAAAATCATATTATTATAAATCTCCAATCTGCTTTTAATGTGACTGGGAAGATGTCTCGTACTAAATATCTTTGTGCAAATTGTCCTGTGTTATCAGAATCAGTTGTAATAAAGTCCACACGGCAACATCGCCTCATTTCACACACTTCTCACATACTTAAATTAAATAGAAAAACTTTTAAGAAGTACTCTGATATAAGAGAAAATCTTCAAACTCCAGGTGGAAAAGATTGTAGGGATTTTGTCAAAAGGTTTCCTCATCGAGATATGAAACTAATTGATGTTGTCAAGGAATTAGTACAGAATTTCTGGCATGATCATACCAGACCTTCATCTAACCAAAGAGATGTGCTAAAGTTAAGAAAAACTGAACGTGAACCCACGTCAAACACTTCCTTAACATAACACATACTGAACTCTATGAGAGATTCAAGAATGAGCACACACAATTGAACCTGGGCCAAGGGTCCTTTGAGAAATGTAAACCATGGTACGTTCATATATACATTGATCGGAACACATGCTGTTGTGGATACCATGTAGAGTATGGATATTGTTATGACACGTATAAACATATATTTTGTGATTTGCAATGAATCTGTAATACCACCAAATGCATTGAGATATTTTATCGTCAGCATCATGTGTCCAAGGCATGAAGGACAAAAATACTATGGAAAAACCTGTCTATATGGGAATTATTCCAGGTGCAGTGGGTTTTCTCTTTTGAACCATTGCTTTCATGGAAGCGATGAGCATCAATTTGGAAGTATGACCGTGGATATGTAGAGCTTCAAGTACGTATCCTATCAATCAGAAAGTGTGAAGGAAAGTAAAAATATTGCATCGGTGAAGTCACAGGTGCAAATAATTATTGCATGTTTTTCCTCTTACACGTTCACTTTCTACATATACATTCTTTAAAGTTCAAATTCTAATACGACCCTTATTTTTGTGGTAACAGGTATGGGTATGTGATTTTTTGACGGAGTTCTAAAAGAAAACCAAGCATCATGTTCAACATGTGCATGTAGCGGGATGGTATGATGAGCAGTACAGAAAATGAAGGGATAACTTTCCCATTGGGACCATATTTTCAATTGTGGATTTTGCAGAAAACTACACCCTTCATCTACAAAATGAATTTCAGAATCAATACTACCATTCCGACCAAGTTAACATCATGGTACATATTACGTATAGGCATGGCCTTGAGGATAACATTAACAACAGGATAATACAGGAGGAGACAAAATTTTACATAAGTGATGACAGATGCCATGATCTGCATTATGTGCAACATTGTTTTCTAATTTTCTATGATCAGCTAAAGGAGGGAGATATATAGATGGATCAGCATTGGATATGGTCAGATGGTTGTGCGGGCCATTCCAAAAATTCTCGAGTCTTCCAATAGATGAGTATGCTACATAATACTTACAATGTGTTGCATATATGGAACTACTTTGAGACTGGGCATGATAAAGGTGAGCATGACGGGGCCTATGCATGCAACAATAACGCACTACGAATGGAGGAGATTAGGTTTACTAAAAACCCCCATATCAAAGATGCAGAATCCATTGTTCAATGGTGCTCTGCAGCAATGTCAGGCCGAACTAAAGTGCAACATACATCAATAGGGGCAAGAAGGCCATCCAGGAATTTTTTGCAAGTGGTTGACATAGACCGATCTGACTCCTATAGTTGCAGCACAATACAAGGAAAACATGGATTTCATTCAGTTCGAAGCTCAAACAACCCCCTAATTGAAATATGGGAGCGGAAACTTCCTTGCTTTTGTAGCCCTTGTAGTAGCAGTGAATGGGATGAATGCGAATGCATGGATTGGGTTGATGATTGGGATCATGTGTCACTTTTAGTAGACCCAAGTGTAGTCATTGAAACAACCCACTTAGAGGAGGTTCAGTCAGGTATTTCAACAGACCAGGACCATATCTCAAATCTTGTATAGGTAAGACACATATATGTAGTTGTTTCCCCGAACGACAATGAATGGGGCACAAATTATTGGTTGGAACAATGCATTTGAGGTAAGAAAATATTGAACGGATCATTGATTGATGATGAAGGCAATGAATTTCCTATTGGCTCAATGATGGTTGAGGGTGAATATCTTACACAATATGGGAAATCAAGAAGAACTAGTGGGCATGCATTTGTGGATTACAGTCTAGGTTCTGTGGTATATCACTTCACAAAATTGATTATTGGCATGGATATCCATATATAGACAATGTCAAACAAGAAATCAACTAAGGTACTTTACTTCTTTCCTCGTTCATAACATGAGATATTGATGGAGTAAATTAGCAACAGAGAGGATCCATATGGCTATATTGAATGAGATTGGGTAATTGTGCTTACACTCCACTGGGGAAAAACCCTAGTTTGTATAATATGGCCTGGAGGCATTCTTGGGCCGTGTGGAGTTGGGGGGGAGGTCACCTTGGAAATAATCACGTGCCACGATCCCAATGGAACCGAATATTCATTGATCGGATCCCCGACCAATGGTATATGGTGAGTTGCAATAGGCCTACAAAATCCATTCAGGGACGCTTGGGCCAATTCAAGGTTGGGGTCCAAAAACCAAAAAGGGAGGCAATTTATGAATTCATCAGCTCCTGCAGGTGTTCTTGGGAATGGCCTCCATGGGAAGCCACCCCCAGCCTCCTGACACAGGGTTTTGTAGGGTCGGTGCACCATTGTGAGGGTTTCATGGACTCCACTGGGGAAAACCCTAGTTTTCAAAATTCGGCCTGGAGGCATGCTCAGGCCATGCAGAGTCAAGGGGAGGCCACCCTGGAAATAATCCCATTACATGATCCTAAAGGAACTGATGCTTTGTCTATTAGATCCTCGATCAACGTTCTAAGGTGAGTTGCAATAGGCCTGCAAAAGATGTCCAGGGACGCCTGGACAATTCAAGGCCAGGGTCCAAAAACCAAACCTAGCAGCGATTTTTGATTTTTTCAGCTCCTACAGGTGTGTTTGGGAATGTCCACCATGTGGAATCCACCCTCAGTTTCTCAGCATAGGGTTTGGCAGGGCCGGTGCATTGTTTCTAGGGTTGCATGGACCCCATTTTCATGTGACTTTCAACTCGACATAAATCGGCAACCAAAGGTTGGATCGATGAACTGTCAACTCTGTTGGTCTCTTGGCATGCCATTACCTCTAGTGGGACCTCTCCACCATGTTTTCATGTCCCAGTGACTTCATTAAACATTGGTTTCATAAAATAGGTTTTTTCTCATTTTCCTTCAATGCAACTCTCGCATTGGTGGGTCAACTCTGAAAAGCCCTCCATTGTGCCAGTATTGGTAGTGTTCCCATAGAGGAATTTCCCATAAACACTTGTTGGATCCAATGACTTGCAATCTTGCTGCTCCGTTTGGTTTTTCGCTCCTGAATCGAGAGTCACCAAGTGTCCCTGAACGACATTTTCATGCGAATTTCAACTCGACATAACTTGGAAACTGGAGGTAAGAGTGATGATACATTGACTCCTTTGGTCTCCTGGAATTCCATTACCTCTAGGGTCCCTCTCCATCGCATTTTCATGACTGAGTGACTTCATTGTGCATCAGTTTCGTAAACTAGGGTCTTGCTCAGTTTCCTTCAATGAAACTCTTGCATTGGTGGGTCAACTCTACAAAACCCTCCACCGTGTCAGTCTTGGTAGTGTTCCCATATTGGAATTTCCCATACACACTTTTTGGATCCAACGGAATGCAATATTACTGCTCTGTTTGGTTTTTCGCTCCCGGACCAAGAGTCACCAAGTGTCCCTAAATGACATTTTCATGTGACTTTCAACTCGACATAACTCAACAAATGAAGGCTGGATCAACGAACCATCGACTCTATTGGTCTCCTAGCATGCCATTACCTAGAAACCAATAGACCATATACCTAGAATCTATGTACCTACAATACAACAAAGAAACTAGAGTTTCATGAATTACAAGTAGAAACACATAATTGTATGAATTAGAAGTAAAAACTCATACATGAATTACAAGTAGAAACACATAATTGTATGAATTAGAAGTAAAAACTCATACATGAATTACAAGTATATAGCCAATTAGGGTTTCATGGATTGAAATAATTTCCTTACATAGATATGATGTATTATTTTAGTCTCTCTTATGTATAACCACTTAGACCATATACCTAAGATACAAGAGAAAATAGCAAAATAACTAGGGTTTCACGAACTACAAACCATAAACCTAAAAACTAGGGTTTATAAATTTACACATATAACTACAAAATAGGGTTTTATGAAGTATAAATTCACATACATAGAGATCATGTGATATGTTAGTCTCACTTATGTAGAAATACTTAAACCATATACCTAATCTACATGCACAAATAGAAAAAAAAAACTAGGGTTCACAAATTTAGACTTAGAACTAGAAACTAAGGTTTATGAACTCATTAGGTTTATATCATTATATTTGTTAGTCTCTCTCAACTAGAAACTAGTAGACCATATACCTAGAAGATATGTACCTACACTACAACATAGCTAGGGTTTCATGAACTAAAAACCGGAAACCTTAAAACTATAGTTCACACATTTTAGACATAGAAATAATTGTATGAAATAGAAGTATAGACACATACATGGATTACAAGTATCAAGCCAACTAGGGATTCATGAATTGAAAGAAATTCAAATACATAGAGATAAAATTGTATGTTAGTCTCACTTGTTTATATACACTTAAACCATATACCTAATCTACAAGAACAAATAAAAAAAATTATAATGTTTCATGAACTACAAACCACAAACCTAAAAAATAATGTTTACACATTTACACATAGAAGTACAAACTAGAGTTTTATGAACTCATTAGGTTTAGATAATTAGATTTGTTGGTCTCACTTAACTAGAAACCAATAGACCGTATACCTGGAATATATGTAGCTAGAATAAACCATATACCTAGAATATATGTAGCTAGAATAAACCATATACCTAGAATATATGCTTGCAAACCAATAAACATAATGAATATTTCTTGTGGAAGAGAGGGGTCAAACACTATAGGATGATTCAATATTATATTTAATGGTTGGTTGGGTGATTGCAAATAACATTGGATGTAATTTTCCTTCCAATTATGCATGTGGTTGAAGCATGTTAGTGGTGTTGATGGGACGTTATCACCATATTGTACAAAGTCAACCTCTTTTGCAACCGAAATTCATTGACATAGACCCCAATCAATCCACTTTTCATGAAGATAGGAATACCAAACTAAGAATCATTTCCAGCCAAGTGAAAATGGTTTCCTCAATAGGGTTAAATTTTCCCCATTGATTAACATCAACTTGTGCAATTTGTGCTTGATAAACCATAAAGAGTATTTCATTTGATTAGTCTATAAATAATATGTGACATATGAATATGATCCTAGGAATGCTCATATACAAACAAAAAGTTACTTTATAATAGGCCACACGAGATGGCTAGGTAGCGTTGGTGTTAGGGTTTCCCTCCTAGGTTTAGGGTTTCCTCATTGATTATAAACCCTCGGTTATGCATGTTGAACCCAAAACACCATTTGAGATAAGGTTTTCTCATTGATTATAAAGCCTAGGTTATGCATGCTAACCTCTAAACTTCAGTTAGGGTTAGGGTTTCCTCGTTGATTATAAACCCTAGGTTATGCATGCTAACCCTTAAACTTTAGTTAGGATATGCCAAAGCAACAAGTACAAGAGATCATTAAAATTGCACTGGTGCTCAGCAATAACATAACAAATATGTATGTATTCAATGAGATTAAGCAATGTCAACTTCATCTTCAAAATATATAAATTGTCAAATTTATCAAAATCAATGTTTTCCAAGTATATGTAACAAATGAAATCCAACAACAGTCATGTTCATTATGATTCTAAACTCATCAATACTATGAAATTTCCAGTCAATCAAATGGTAAGAAAAGATCATTCCAATATCAATTTCTAGCTTGCAAAATGAGACAATAATTACTATGTAAATACCAAAGGCAAGCAAGTGCTTTCTATTCCAATTTGGACAATGAATAAGATTGTCAAACCAATGATAACTTTCATCCTTGAAGTATGATTGTCCCAAAATGTTACTTCCAAACAAAGTAAAGATGCAATAGCTATGTCAATTTCAAGTTTGCAATTAGAGAGACAATTGTTAAGTAAATGGAAGTGGAATACAAGTATTGTTAATTCCAACTTGGTCAATGAATGGGACTGTCAAACTAAATGTATTTTCCAGCTAGAACAAATTTTACTATGACTGTTTCAAATAGTAATTTTCAGTCAAGCCAAAAGTTCCAATAAGTACCTATATGATAGTCCTCAACAAAGATGGTATCTTGTAGATTTTTTTTAGAGGTATTTTTGGTATTTTAGTAGTGAAAATGTACTTGTAGATCACTGTAAAAAATTCTTATGTATGACTGGAAATGTCAATGATACACACAGTCCTCTAAGGCTGTGTAGACAGTCCTCTAGGATTGTGTATCTATCACAAAGGAAGGTAACGTTGAGGAGGGAGAGGGTAGGTGTTAGTATGTTGGTTCAATAGGAGTTAGGGTTGAACAAAGTGATAGATGACATTCTTCATGAAATTCACCTTGAGGAGCAAAGAAAGTATTTAACTTTGTAGCTTTCGTGAGAGAATAAGGCTAGGGATTGTGGCATTTGAGAAACCCTAAGGTTACTTGGTGTGATTGTTGTGGATGAGAGAGAAGGAAACAATATTACATACTCATGGAATGAGTGACCAACTTTAGTTAGAATTGATTCTTATCTAAGAGTTGTTGGTAGCTAGTATTTTAGAGAGCTTGACTTATAGAGTCCTAGGAGGGATGTTCAGGCTAGAGAAGGGGTTTTGAATGGGGGCCAAGGTATGATCCTATATGCCGAGGATAGGAGTATGGTATTCCAAGTTTAGAGTTAGGAAATGAGAGAGGAGAGGTGGAAAGGTAAGCGAGTAGGTTAGGATATGGAGAACGGAGTAATGGTTTGGAAGGATAGAAATCTAGGGTTTTCAGGTTAGGTGTCTAGTTAGGTCTACGTCCTTAGGGTTTAGGTCTGCAATAACAAGGTCGAAGCTAGGTATGACAAGATGAGAAAACAAATGGAAGGGCCTAGGGGTGAAGGGAGGCTTGGAAAACTAGAAAAATATCTAGATAAAGTTATTTGGTAGTAAGAGGAATACTTCATGGGAAATTTTGCCAGATTGAAAAATGATTTGCACTATGATTTATAAGATCAGGTATTTTGTATTTAAAATTATCATTGTTATTGCACATGTTTATGGAGTTTTGTATATTTTTTGTTAACTAATCTATAGTGTTAAATTTTTTATGCATTTTATTGTGAACATACAGACTTTATTGCTTCGTCAACAATAAGTATTGTAAGCGCATCAACTGCAATCTACTATTGCATTCGACATAATGTATGCAAATATGTAATCAAAGGAAAAGTAATATAAAGAAGTGAAAATGATATATTCATATACACAAATTTCCAATCATATATAGTGTAGTGAAAAATGGAACATCATTCCCAATGTCTATATAATGGCAACTCGTGCCCTATACAGAATATGGCAACTCATGCCCTATACAAAATATGGAAACTTGTGCCAAAATGCCACATCATGGCTAGTGTAAATAGGAGGGTCTCTTAATCCTCCTACCCACCCTCAAAGCTCCCAGGTGTACCTCCAAAATTGAGTTTCCTCTTCTTCGAGCTAGAGGAATATTTGTCCTTCTTGTCGCTTCGACCACCTCCCCTTGGGCTCTGAAACAACAACAATCAAATGTCAACTCCTACAGGAAATTATAAAAGTATAAAACATAATTTAAAAATCAAAATTATGTTTTCAAATATTAAATAGCTCACCTTAGCCAAGATTGTAAGTGGTGAGCGAGATAGCCTCCTCTGTCATCCAAGTCTCTCGGAAATGCCACCCTGCAACATTTAAATAGTAAGATAACTCATACAATTTACTTCCTATGTTAATGTTCATTAATATTGCATGAGATTTTCATAAAATAATCAATCTCACCATGAACAAAATAGGCTGGCCCTCGGGGGTGGCAGGTGGAGTAGTCGACTGGTCCTCGAGGGTGGCAGGTGGAGCAGTGGACTGGAAAACCTACTCTGATGCTAGGGTGGATAGCATAGTGGAGGATGTAGCCACACTGAATTTGGATACAAAAATAATGGGAATGGTGAGAGAGGGTGTGGACTGGAGTGGGTGAAGTGGTGATGTACGACAATAAACCCCAACTGGTTGTAGAATAGAACGCCCCACCTTGTAAGGGGAAATGAGGGTGGTAGGGGAATATGGGGGAGGGGACTGAGGTCTAAGATGGGGTGGAGGGATGGGTGAATTTGGATGGATGGTGTATCGTGGTCAAAGGGGGGAGGGTGGAAACATGAGAAATTGCAAGGGAGGGGGTGGATGGGTGGGACGGTTGTGACAAAGAAGGGGGAGCTGGATGGAAGTGTGGTGGTGGATGGGAGGAAAAGGATCGATGGAACAGGGTGGGGAGGGATGCAGGGAAAGGGACATGTATTCCACGGGATACACTTGACATATATGGTGGGAAGAAGGTAGTCGGTGGAGAGATAGTGACAATGACGTGCCTATGTTCTTGGACCTGCATACATATTCATGGCCTTATATATTAGTACATAAAAAGCATAACTATACAAATCTAAGACATCAAAACTAAAATTAAATTTATACTTTATTACACAATACCTGCACACAAGGGGATCTGCTGATCCCCGTCGGGGATGGCTGGTCACTCACTCCTATGGACACCTGTGCAAACAAAAAATTATTTAGATTCAATTACTAAATATTAACTACATTGGACGACAAGATTAATTACTAACATTACATTTAATTACTAAAATAAAACTACCCGTGTGTATGGTTTCGCGATGTCCTATGCTGCTGCCATGGCTCCATCTAGGTTGAAGGAACCAACGTACTCCCACTCAGGTGTTGGAGACTCAGCACTGAATAGTTGGACATTAAAACAAATCAAGTCATCAACATCTGATTCTAAGTTAAATTTATTAGAAATTATGAGAATTCATAACGTATAATCAATACTTGAACATTAACTAAAACAATAACTAACTTGTTGTAGGTAGCTCTCTGTGGCATGCTCTTGCATGGGAACATGGAATGGATTCCCATAACAAGAAAAATGATGTGGCACTATCCATGTTGGGATGGATGGATCATCATGGCTACCACTTGTAGTTGCTCTCCCTCGCCCACCACCAGTAGACCGTGTAAAAGTGTGTCTCTCGAGGTGGTCCTACTCACTCTGTGAGGACATAGCCACAAATGTGGTATTCCTGAGAAGGTTTCATGTGGAACATCTAACAGACTGATGGATCTCATCTATATTGATACCTAACCAAGGGGTTTGAGGAAGCGGGTTTGGATCTCACCTAGTTGTAGGAGGTCCTTTGAGTGGGTTTCAGTGGCTGTAAGGTCGATCTTGGGACGAGCCAAAACTGACGCCTTGGAACACGATGATTTCAAAGACTGAAGTAGTTGACATGGAACCCTAACACAAAATCGACTCATGGTTTCCTAAAAAAATACTTTGGGACCTCGACATTGTTGCATGGAGGCTTGTCAAAAACCATGAACCATCTCATCCTCCAGTTTTCTCTCTATGGCTGGAAATTACACCATTCCATGCAAACTCACCTCTTTTTTACATCTGGAGGCTGTCATGTTCTCGGATATGTAAGTTTGCTCCACAGTTGAACTTTTGTGATATTCAGTTTCTTCATATCTTCTTTGGACATACCAGTGGAATAATGTTCTCTCATTCGAGCCCTATATTGGATAAAATTGGTTATCTCATTGTGGGAAATGTTGATAGACTTGATTATGTTTTGTAGTGATGTGGTGAGGGAAACCCAAGAGGGTTCCCTGGTGTTCTTCAGTTCATCACTCAATATCTTTAACTGGTTTAAATCCTCATTTAACTCATCTTCGGGGCTTTCTGGTGGTTCACCAAATCCATCTTCAAGGTTTTGTTCGTTTAATTCAGGGTTTATTGGGTCCTCTGATTGGTTTGTTTCACTCATTTATTGGTATGGTTCATTGGTATTTGTCATTATGTTTAGGTAATGTATCTACAATATAAAATTTGTTCAATTTCAATTCATTTGAAAATTTTTAATTTTATATTTTAATTGAAAAACATTAAAAAAAACAAAAAATACAAAAAATACAAAAACTACTCCACCTACCTTATTCCAATGGTCATGGGTGTTGTTTTAGGGTGCTTGGACACTTCTTTTGGGCTTCATGGGTGTCGTTTTGGCCTCCTTGGATGTTTTTTTTGGGTGTCTTGTGTGCTCGCGAGTTGTGGGTGAATAAAACTGTTCACTATTTTTTTTAATCACAGGGATGCACATGCGTCCCTATACGTGTACGCACTAAACACACTTGTGCGTCCATATACACATGCACACCGATACACGTGTGTGCATTCCTGTACGCGTATGAACTAAACACGCATGTGCATCCATATACGCATGCGCGCCCATACATGTGTGCACATCATTTAGGGCACATGCACACTCCTATTGTCCACATTGGCAATCCGACATGGAGGTTCACCTTTGCTAAATAAGGAACGCATGCACGCGTCCAAGTGTGTATGCACGTTCTTATTTTTGTTCCGCTAGCATGCTCCCATTGCATCATAATTGAGTAGCAGCTTCTTGCGAGCACCCAAAAGAAAAGCATCCATGCAAAAGACTAGGTATTATCATTTGAAAGGGGGGTGCTTCAATTATGTTGTTAAACAATTGTTAGTGGCCTCATCCAAAATGCTCTTTTCTTCGCTAATAGATTCTTGTCATTTCATCTTATAGTAACACCTATTGGAAATCTCAGGGACATTGCCACCTCGTGGCTCTTGTTGCATTGAGGGATAGTGTAAGTGCAATTTTACTTTAATATCAATGATGTTCATATTATTACAATAAGGGATCATGTTAGTGCAATTTTATTTTAATATAAGTAATTGGTATGATATTTTAAAAGTATATACTATGGTTGAAGATTTTTATTTATTAGTAATGTGCATAATCATAGTAAATGTGTAGATGATTAGTACAATTTTATTTAAGGATGAGTATAAGTTTAATTTTAAAGAAGAACAAAACAAATTGTATTTTCAAATTAATATTAAACTTATTCTCAAGTGTAATTGCATAGGATACATCATTACAAAAGGGAAATGAAAATCTCTTTGGAACTATAATTCAAAAACAAAAAATTCCAATTACCATACCAAATCTTGTGTCTACCAACCTTTTGGATCTTCAAAAGATCAATGTCTAATTATAAATTACCTTGTCTTGACATTTTTATATTAACCATAACACAAAAATAGCAAAGATTACTCATATAAGGAAACAAAACAAAAAATTAAAGAGCCATTAAGTCTCTGTGGAGACTCCATCGAAAATTTCTTCTAGAAAGAGTATGTTAGGTTTTAGCTGAAGTTTCAATTTTGATAGCTCCTATGCATTGTCGTTTAGCTTCGTAAAGATGTGAGTAAAGGAGATCAACTTAAAATTTTTGGAATTGTCTTTAATTTGCAAATGTGAGGCTTGAAGATTTGAATGAAGAATATTATTATTATTTTGCATCCACCTAATCACCGGTGTGGAGCCCCCAAATACTTGAAATCTAGATATTCCTTTATCAATAACTATCAACATCAAATAATGAAGTGCCATCAATTTGGCATAATTATCTGTTCCTCACCCAAGACAAGCATTATCCTTGAAAAAGTGAGAATAAAAAAGATACAATAAGCTATCAATCCCACAAATTTGTTTCTTTCTTGGACAGGCTCCTTTGAAGAATGACCAAAGAATGGACTTATTGATCAAGATCACCTGCACCTCCACTTGTCAAGGAATTTTAAAGGGAGTGTCCTTCTTTAACATATGAACAACGGTAAAAGTTTAAGTAGTTATGTGAGTCAACAAGACATATCCCATAAAACAATCATGGGAATAACTCTATAGGATTTAAATATGGTCTCTAAAACCATTTGAAATAACACTATTCAATATTTTCACCTTCCTAAATCTCTAAACCATTGATATTGTAAGTATTTATAAAATGTTTCCAAATCTATGAGGTGAACGTACAATAAGTAGACATAAGAATATTAAAAGTGTCATACTTTTTTATTTTATTTTATTTTTGTAAAATACATTTAACATATAAGACGAAAGTACAATAAGTAAACATAAGAGTATTAAATCACAATTTTTGTATAAAATACATTTACCAAGCCTTAGATTTAGTGCTTCTCCATGATGTCCCACATGAATACTTGATTATACAGGACCAACCACAAATCAATTTGTGGTTTCTTTTCGAGCTTAAGTTTCCAAAACCTTGAACCATGACCACTTTAGATCTTGGTTATCAAGACTTAATAACCAAGCTTAGCAGTATAATATCCCCAAGTCTTCTTTGTGTATGAATTCATATTTTCTTTTTTAATTCATCCACAAACCAAGACCACTCCTGTAAGAATTGATTTAGAAGTCGTGTAAGAATTGATTTAGAAGTCGTGGACATTAACTTTGATGCCACAAATTAAGGATGAGCATAGCTATATGTGATTGGTGTATATGGTTCCCATGAGAGGTATTTAGACCATATAAATAATTTCCAAAATGCAAGAAAGTTGGGACAGAAGGAAACATTGCAATGCAAAAATATTATTATAATATTAATTAAAATTTTAAATAATATAGTAAATTATTTTAATTTGAAAATATTTATATTTATTTTAATCCAAGATATTAATGACTATAATTTATATTTAATAAAAAAACTTATATAAATAATATGATTAATAATTCTATTTAATTTTAAAAAAAAGTTATTCCCTTGAATTAATTTTGATACAACAAATCAAATCATGTTAATAATATGCTCCAACTACCAACATAGTTAATAATTTTCCTAACTATTACATTCAATTAATTTTGATACAACAAATCAAATCACTTAACTAGCATGCTCCAACTACAAACATAATTAATAGTTTTTCCAACTATAACAGTCTAGACTATTCAAAATGAATTTGTAATAGTTTGCCCAAATATTATAGTCTAGACTATTCAAAATGACAAGCTAATCAAAATGAATTTGTGCTAAATTGACAAAAAGAATAAAACCAATATATTTTGCTTGTATGCACAACCTGAAAATTCCCCTTGATCATTGATTAGAACTAATTACCTAAAATCCCATTGAAAAGCACAAAGATGAAGCTTGGAATTGCTAATCAACTAAAGACTAAATGAATATAAACTTGGAATTGCTAATCAACTAAAGACTAAACGAATATAAACAGAGATTGAAGTTTGGAAGTGATATCTGGATCAAGTGGGTCAAGATGAATGTATGCATAAACAAATGTAAAATGTAAATGAAGTTGTGTGCACAGGTTGAGAATTCCACTTGATTTTAGTATAAGTTTAATAAGCTAAATCTTAAAATCTTAATGTAAAACCAGAGATAAAACTTAAAATTGTTTGTAAATTAAAAGATAATCTTGGAAGTGAAAGTGAGCTGTTGTAGAGTATCTTATTCAGTTTGTTAAGAGCCATTAATGTGCATTTGCATATCACTTTTTTAAGTCCAGAACCATTTGTAATAGATATTTAAGGCAACTTTTTTAAGTCTAGAACCATTTGTAATAGATATTTAAGGCACCTTTTATGTATGAGATTTATGATTTAAGGCACCCTTCCTTGCTAACTGTAGAGAAAGTTTTGTTATATTCCTCTCAGGTATAAGCAGCCAAAAATACACCGCACATATCTTTCAATCATTGCAAACCGAGGGTACCAGATTACATCACACATAATAAATAAAAAAAATTTAAAAAAAGAAAGGAACAAGCATGCCAAATAAAAAGCCTGGAGCAAAAATTTTGCACATATTCTGTAACGTTTACAGACAGCCAAACCAAACCAAAAAAATAATGTCATATATATGAATGTCCATTTTTCACTTCATCCACCACATTTTAAAAGAAAATTGCTTATGAGGCCTTGCACATGGTTTTAAAACCATAAAACCATGTGCACTACCAACATTGTATTTTGCCGACAATTCAATTTTTTATTTTTTATTATTTTGTTAAGTAGGAACATTACAACATATCCCCCATAATGTGTTGTTTTTGTGGTCGACATTTATTATTTTATTAATTTTCTATTATTTATAGCCGACATAGGTTACAAGATCTCCGCATACTGGGTTGTAGAGTGCCTCTCGGCACAATCAGGAAACATGGAAACATGTTGGGTGTAATTAAGTTGAATAATATATCTTGAGTATGCATAAATAAACAAAATATTTACATAATGTTGGTAATATGAATGTGCTAATGATGTCACAAAAAATGGTAATAAATAAGATGAGACCTAGGGTACAACTTTGCAAAGGAGATAATTCAAGCCACATATTTAGAATATAAGGAAAGAGAACTTCTACACCTTTTATATTCCATGTCTACTAATAGTAAATTGGTTACCATGTGAAAACATGAAAATGGGTAACATCTTTACTTGGTTTTTAAGAAGAAAACTACAATCTTCAATTTCAACCCTTCTAAACTCATATTTTATTTAAGAATTTCACTTTAAAGCATAATATCATAATTCGAGTATGAATATGGATACGAATACAATTCGGTAGGGAAAACAATACGTAACGAAAAAAATCCAATACCAATAAAATACTGAAGTAGATTTCTTATATATAATATTTTTAATTAAATATATACCCCAATATATATATATAACATTTATATATAGTTAAACATATCCCATATTTTTAATAAAATATTAAATATCAACCATTATATTTTAAACTTAAGAAAATCATTTTTTAAACATATTTTTTATAACCAAAATTATTGTCTAAAAAAACAAAAAGATAATGCTCATAATATAAGAGACAAAACTCTTAGTTAATTACATTACATTAAAATTAATGAATTAATGTTTAAATTGTGTTAGGGTTAACTTTGACTCTAGAATGAGCAAGGATGTAAGTGGTTTTGGGAACATGGTTTTGGTAACCAATAAATCTAGTGTTGCTATTATATTTGCATATTTATTTTATTTGGCATGTTTTTATTCCTATTAAATTGAATTACAAAGTATGAAATTCAAAGGTATTTATTTTATAGTGTTTTAAGAATTAAAATGTGGCATTTTAAAGTTAATTTTCAAAATTAGCTAGTATCCGTATTACACATAGATCCAATATTCCATGAATTTGAATTTGGTCCAAATTTTCGTACACAAAAGGCCAATACTATTGAATTATGCTACCATGCTTTAAAGTAAACACAATTTGTGGCTCATAAATCCATCATCATACTTTTCTAAAACTTAATCATAAACATATACTAGAATAAATATGATGTTTACTATTTGCATAAACTTAGAATTTTAGGTAAAGATAATGAATGAACAATATGGGAATTTTTTTTTCTTATAGATGGCTATGCAATTAAGGGAAAAAATATCATGACTATCTACATAAATTGCATGAGTGCATGGATTATTTTTTTCAAATTTAAATACTATGTTTCAACTAATTATCAAACTAGAGTTAAAAAAAAGTATCAACACATTTCCATCCCAACTAATTGTCTTTTTGATGCGAACATCACTAACACTGAAGAAGACATTGAAAGGAAGTATGCTTTTTTTTTTAATGTTTTGGGTATTTTGATTTTGATGGTATTGGATTTTTATTTAAGACCATTTTGAGAATAGTAAGTGATAAAGTTTGGTTTTTTTTTTAATAAATAGTCATTCTTAAAGAAAACCAATGATTCTTATATCATTACACAATATACTCAAAGATGAATCCATTAGTTGAAGTTTCGTTACACTATTTTAAGAATTTTTTATGGGTATGCTTTGTTCAAGTTTGTTATTGATGTTGACCAAAAAATATTTTGAATGAGAGTTTTTTAGAAACTTAAAATATATCAACTAAGAGTTTATGGATGATAGTTTTCAAAATTCGTGGCTTTGATTTTATAAAACTTTCAATCTAGAGTTTTCTTGACTTTTTGCACAACCTAAAAAGAATACATCAAAATTTTTATAAATTCTTAACCTAGAGTATATAAAACTATCAACATAGATTTTTGGTGACTTCTTGTGCAATGACTCTCCAAAAAGTGTTACCCATTTTTTGCTTTTCACCATGCGTGAACTCTATGTTAAGGTGCATAGATTCTTGCATTCATCACCTTCCAAATAGGAAACATTTGCATAACAAAATAATAACACATTTCAGATAAAACCTCACCTTTTCGAGAGATTTGGAACTGCCCCAAATTGGTGAGGGTACAAATGATTCATACACATGCCCTATTTATGATGAGTACTCTAGTGAGAAACATGAGGTTTTATTCCAAAAAGGTGATAAATTTGGCCTTTTTGAAATGGTGTTAGAGTTTGTTTATCACAAGTATACTTTGGAAGAATACTTTAGAAGAGCTATGTGAGTCACATTAAGACTGTTTATTTTGTTTTCAAGAAAGGGATAGTCCTCATTGTTATTAAATTTTGAGATTTCTTTCTCAATTTCAAGCACATCCACATTCATATTTGTCTTCAAACCATAACCATATCAATAGAAAGAGAAAAAAAGTCAACATGTAAACATAAAGAGAAAAAGAGGATCAAAATATAAATCATCATCACATTCACATCTTAAAATTTGAGCTTGTTAACATACTTATTTGGGCCATACATGTAGACTCAAACAATGCACTCATTAATCATTGAGAAAAATGTGTCATATACATATTCATTTAATCATTCATTTGAAGGCAATGCAAGTTCTAACGGCGTCTCAAATTTAATAATGAATGTATACAATGTTTTATATTTTTTGAATTAATATGATGTTTATATTATAACTATAGAGGAGTGTATAAACTTACATATGATTTTACATGAAGTTATGAATCATTTTCATACTATAACATTATTTTTTAGCTTATTTGATTTGAATATTAATAATGCAACAATGTTTTTATGAAATAATTTGTGTTTAATGTAATGCACTTTATAAGTTTTATTTTATTATCAATAATAAGTGAAATAAAATATTTGGAAGCAATATTTCAATTTTTAAATAATATGGTGATATCATTATCCCATTAATTATTGTTCCATGTTGGGAGTGATACATTAACCCTAAATGAGTGAACATTTCAAGGTTGACTTTTATCGGTTTGCTTACACTAATACTTGTTTTTTAGGCCATGATTAAAAAAATGTCACAATTTGAAGCCAAAAAAATGGTGTTACTTATAGCACCAACTTTTTATTTAATGGTTTATTTTAAGATTTTCACTATAACAATGTTGATCTTTAACACCATGGTTTGAAATAGGTTGTAATTTTAACTCTAAAAGAAAGGTGCTACTTGTAGCACCATTTTTCAATTATGAGGTCCCCTTTAAGGTGTTTTAAGCAATAGTATGAGTTTTTAAAACCATGGTTGCAAAAGGTTGCAATTTTAACCCCAAAAGAAAAAAAGGTGATATTGACAAAACCAAAATTCTGGATTCAAGGGGATTATCTTTTGGATACATGTATGGTCCTAGTATCTTGGCGTCCATAAATATATTTGGATCTATATGTAATGGTGATCATATTCAAAGTAACCCTTATTGACACATCAATTTCATGTTTCATTAATGGGGAGCAACATGTGCGCTCATACATGTTATCTAGGTTTATGTACTTGTTTCTTGGATGAATTCATTTTTAAGTGTTGAAGGCAATAGAAATACCTAGGATTTAGGCTTCTAGATGCATTTCTTGGATGACCTGATTCTAAACATGGAAGAAAGAACCTATACATGGGACCTTGTCTTCTTGATGAAAACCTTATGGATACACTTTTTGGACTACTTCACTCTCGGAATTAAGGGCAATAATGTTACTTAAAACCTTGGCATATGGATGTACATCATATTTACAAGCATTAAGGACAATGCTTCTCAAAGGGGGATGATGTGGAAATATCCTCTTTGGTGATTTAATGGTGGTAAATCACCCATTATATCTATTAGATAATAATATCTAGGTGTGATAGCCATTTAATGTGATCTGTAATAATCCCACTATGTTAGTTATTATTAAATAGGTCCTACTAGGTGGTTATCATGAAATAAATGTAATACGGCCCATTCACTTATGTAGAGGATACTAGTGGTTAGGGTTAGGGTTTGTTAGGTAGCTATAAGTAAGAATGGATTCCTCCTTATGAGATGCCAAGTATTATTATTGTATTGGAGGATTCCTTGAAGATGCACCCCTTGAAGAGGGAAGCGAACATGAGTTTAGAATTCCCTAATAGGATTGTTGTATAACATTTATGTAACTTATGGATTAATGATTTTTTTATAAGGTTCGGGATTATATTATGCTATTAAAGAGAGAGAAAAAGTACACAATAGAGTTCATGAAGCTATGAGAAAAAAGAGTGTGATTGTCAAAGATATGCCAAGCTACCAAAGACTAAAAATAGATATGCGACATGTTCTAAGCTATTATTTAACCACTAAAGTAAATGTATATGCAATATGATCCCCCAGTGGCTGGGGGCTATGACCCATTGAATTAAAAATGCAAAGAGTTTTGATCATTTTCAAAAAGGCAGCGCTATCATGAAAACATATAAAGCAAATCCTAGTCATCATTAGAGATGGTAATGAGAGACAAACCAACACATGGGCACTCTGTTTTGATTTCTTTCATGATTGCCTCAGGACAACGATAGAAGATCAATTGCATGGATGTTGGGCTGGATGGAGGAGGTCGACTAAAGTGCTTCGTAGTAAGCTCATGAGCTAGAACATCCAGTTTTGAATTTACATATTCATTGGTGATTTTGTGGTTGCAAGCAATGTGTTGCAGCACAATCTCATTCTTATGGAGCCTGTTCAAGATGGAATGCATGTGCTTAGCTTCCTTCTTCTTTCCTTTCCTACTTTCATCAAGAGCCACGCTGAAGAGGGCCTTCATAGACCATAAGAGACCCATGGTGTAGGTGTGACAATTCCCTCTTGTACACGAAGACCTTGAGTCTTTAATCAAACCACCATACTCCTCCTCAAGATCCTATGCACTAGGGCATTTGATTTCCTTGTGAACCCTCCCTTCCAGGAGGGTGGCATGTGCCTTAGTCACATGCCCTACCATGTTTGAAAAGAAACCCTTTACATTCTTCATTTCCTTGAGGGCATTGGACATGTGAGATCGCCTCGGCCCGTTGGAGGTTTTCCTCATGGTTTCTTCATGCAAATCATGTTGCCAATGTCTCGACCAAGGGGATAGATCAAATACCAGTGACCCTTTACATAGAATTCGAAGACATGGGATACCAAAACATAGTTTGTCTCAAGTATGGGATGACAATTAAGCTTAGTGATGCGTCTACAGGGGGGATTCCAACCAAAGTGCTTCCAAAAATAAACTTTCTCTCCTTACTATAGGTGGTTCCATCATGATAAAGTATGGCATGAATGCCATTAATTCCCATACATAGTGAAGTGCAAGAGGGTGCAGCCGGAATCAAAATTGAAACTACAATGTTGTACCCTCTCCTTAAATAAAAAATCATGAAAGTTACAATCATTCGTGAAGATGCTAAGAGGTGAACACCAGTTAACAACGCACCTGCCACACCACACATGGCATCCTCATCTAAGCTCATTGTCTTGGATTATTGACATATTAATTACATTTGTCGTGGGGATAAGTATTTATGATTTGATGAAGTAAAGTTTTTTTTAATGATATGTTGTGATATATTGCTTGTTATTCATCTTTAGCATTAAGGAACATAACAAAAATATGACACTTTGATGAGGCCTCACTACCCAGGATCAAGGGAAGTGCTATAGACATTTTGTGATTGTACATGGTACATGAATCCAAAGAGGAGGATTCTTCTAGCAAGATGTCTTAAAATATATTATAGCTTCGATGAATCATGAACATTCAATGATGATCATGCAAAAAGGCATGGACGATATTGAGCATGTTTTGGAGCATAATTTTTAAATGTCCATGGGAGTTAATAACATGGAATTTTGAATGTGGGTTGTGGGCATTAGGCATTTCCACAATCAAATTATGAAGGAAATAAAGTCTAAGGACCAATATTACGAACGTGGAGTGTACACAATCAAGTGGTTTAGTGTTTGGATTAGAAGAAATAATAAAAGGAAGAAGAAGAACATTAGCAAATACATGAAAGCATAGAATGTGCAATAGAAACAACAAGTTCCCATGAATTGATTATTTGGTTGTCATTGCACTTAATTATATGTTTATCCTTGCAAATTCTTGAAAAAGTTCGAGTCACTTTTGTTCTCAAGAAGTAATTTTGTCTTCAATGTATAATTAAAAAAGAATAAATCAAACAATCACAAATTACATAGAGAGCAATATATCTCACTTTAAGAAAATGGAAAATTATATTGTTTATTATTTTTCTAAGTTAACATAATTAATATGTTAATCACATTTATACATCTTTGTGTTCCCAACAATGTTTTTATAGATTGATTATGTAAAAATAAAAATAAAAATAATCATTTTAAGAGTAAACATCTATAAGGAACACAAATATTTTTCTAATTTGTTTATTATATAATTTTTAAGATGTTTATTTTTCTTTGGACACATCATTACATGGAAGATTTTTTTTTATATAATTAAAAAAAAAAGATAAATAAAAAAATATAGTATAAAAGGAAAAACTAAAAAATTAGATGTCATTGAATAAAGGATTCAATGATAAATCTACACAAACCAAGTCCACCACTTTCCATAGTAGAAAAAAAGCGATGTCACCTGCTTAGGAGTTGCAACTCTATGAAAACCTACACAAGAAAAAGAAAGGAAAAATCCCTTCATCAAGTTTTTTAATTTAAATCTTGAAATCATAATTTAAATTATTGACTATGTTCTTACCTTGAAAATGCGAACAATTATATACTACGTGTTCCAAACTGTTGATAATCATCATTTACATTCCACATCTTAAAAAAAATGATGCTTTCATATCATTGTATTAACAGCGGGTTGATAACATTGGTAAATAATTCACATAATCTTAATAAAAACGTTAAATAAATATAAGAAATGATTGGTGTGTATGGTTGCATCAATACTTGAGAATAAATATATGTTGGATACAAAAGGAACATTGTGATGGAAGAGTTATAACTAGCATATCCACTTAACTTGTGGCCAATGAACACCCATATGCCACAAGTTAAGTGCTGTCAACAAATTAAATAGATTACTTGTTGTAACACCCATTATTTATGCATGAGCTAGTTGTTATCACTGACTTTTTTTAGTTTATAAATTAATTAATATTTTATTATGATTATAATTACAAATCAAATTATTTGAATTAATTTTTGTACAATAAAAAGTAATTTAATAATTTTATTATAATTATCATCATAATTTAAGTTTTGAGAGAATTTTATAATTCAATATAATTTTTGAAATTATTTAATTTAAGTATTTATATTTTGAGGATGAGTGGTTATTGACAATATTTGTATAGTTTTGAATAATCCATTTAATTATATCAAATGATTTACAAAAGAGAAGAAATGAGATTGAGAATAATGTGAGCTTGCATCCAATAATCAAAATTCAAAAAAGATTATCCATCCAAAGAATTCTATAATTTAAATACACTAAATACATAATTTTCAAAAAAGTTGCAAAGTAGCTACCTTGCCTTTATCATAAAAGAGCCACTTTCAGCAATCTTTCAAAATCATACAAACAAAACATAATTACTTCTTTTTTAAATGATGGCCCACTTGAGAATCTTCGCTTAATTAACAATTAAGCTTACTTATTTGTTTGTTTATTATTTAATAATAAACTTATAATTATATACGATATTTTTTATTGCATTAAAAAGAGTGAGGTGTTTTATAGTTAGTATGGAGAAGTTGTTGTCAAATAAAAAATAATAAAACAATTTATATCCACATAAAATAAAAATTAAAAACTAAGAAAATAATTATTTACATTGCAAAAAACAATAATAAAAAATAAAATCCAAATGAAAATTTTAATAAAAATCTATGTCTATCTTTAAAATAAAAGCATCTCAATGTGTAAAGGTAAATAAATAAATTACACCTTTAGAAATTAGAAATTAGATCCCTCTTGGTGCTAAATAGATATATGTTTAAGATGAATCTATGCTCGTGATATAAAAATAACACTATATAATTACTCAATATTTTATACATTGGTTTTTCCTTGATTTTCTCCATATGAATTGAGATTTTAAAATAATAAAAATTATTGTAGTTATAAAAAAAACACACTCTAAAGATACTCCATGCACAATTAAAAAAAGTGGTAGTGATGTAAGACTAAAATTTACAACCTCAAATGCGGGTGAGCCTGTCACCCGAAACCCAAAGCAGTAGCAATGATGGGCCCCAAAACGTCACAAGACACATCACCTGTCATGTTGGCGTTGACTCACCGCACACGTGACCAAGTGACATCCTGGATCATACCCCCACTCAGCTCATGCACAGACGTGTCCTAGGCATGGCGTCTCCCTCGCTCCAAATGATAGCGAGCATATGTCTCCATGAAGTATATGTCCTCTCGATAGTTAAGGTCGAGCAGGATGGGTACAGTGCATTAATGGTCGAATTTAATGTGTTTTGGGTTCAACGTCTAGGGCGTTTTGACTCCATGGACAGACATCTCACCACTTTCATTCTGGCTCAAACCACTCTGCAAAATCATCATTCCCCTCTGTCCAGACCTCTACACGTGGAGTCGTTTTTTGCCACCTTCCCTCCTTCCGCTCCTAGACTCTCAATGATAATCATGTCGCCTCGCTGACGAGGCCCTCCCAGGGGGGGAAGGGGTTGTGGAAGGGATGGAAGACCACCACCTTTCACCTCTCAACCCAGCACATAGGGTTTCGATGTTGAAGTACCAGAAGAGCTGCGGGCAATGATAGACGATTGGGAGGATGAGCTATCATGCTCCCTCTTAGCAGCAAATCGCACACCATCTCACAGAGGAAACTATTGAATCATCAAAATACTATTCACTAGACTCATCTTGCGCTCAGTCCATCTCCACGCTGCCCCTAAAGCTCCACTTACTGGCCACTCTCCGAAAGCTCGAACTGATGGCCATGCTGAACATGAGCCCGCGCCACCCTCGATGAATTTTGTCTCCCTTCCTCCTTCCTCTGTCCAGGTGCCCCCCCACCCCCAAGTTCCTCTAGCCTTTTCTCCTCCTCACCCCACTTCCACCCCTACACACAGCTTCCCCCCTACCCCTGCTACCATCTCCATTTCTCTCCCACCTCCTCAACACCAGTTTGCCAAGAAAAAAGGAAAGTCTGCCAAGGAGCCTCTACCCAGGAAAATGATTCCATTACCAGTTAAGCTACTTATCACCAACAATAGGGAAAGCTCGGACAACCCCAAAGGAAGTGGATCACACAGCAACGCCAATGGTTCAGGTGAAGATGACAAGAGCACTAAAGTATAGGGCCTGCAGTGGGGCACCAGTTACTGCTGCTCAATCATTGAAGTGCCCTTCAGAAAGCTTTAATGCCAGGTTCAATGCACCAAGTTCCCTCTTCTTGGTTATTTTTAGGTTTTTAGTATGTTTTGTAAGATCTGTTTTCCCCATCTTTGGGAGGATTACCCAAATAGTCAGAGCATGCCTTTTACCTATAGGAAAGTTGTTAAGCTTCTTCTAGTTTTTCTTTCATGTCTGATGGACATGCTAAATTGTACTATTATCTGTATTTTTATCTTTCCTTAATAGAATAGATCTGAACTTACAAAAAAAAAGACTAAAATTTACAAATATCATAGAAAATGGGTTAATTACCTCAATAATATTCCAACTAAAGAATTAAAAAATTAAAAAATGGTTGGTATCACCTCATGGCTATGCATATTGTTTTTTTTCAAAGTTCTATGGATAATGTTTTCTTCCAGAGTTCTACGGGTATTAGAGAAGATTGCTCCATGTCTCTCTCCTCTTTCTATTAATGATAGAAAGCCTTATCAAGCTTATTGAGAAATCCAAGTTTGAAGGAATGATTGCAGAGGTGAGGATATTTAGCAGGTGTTGTATCACACACCTATTATTTGTGGACAATGTTCTTTTATTTGGGAAAGGTTCTCTTTTAGAGTCTCCTGCTTTTAAGGAGATTCTATGTTTGTTTTGTGAGGCTTCTGGTATGGACAAGTGTAGATAAGTATGTTTATGGAGAATAAGTTGGAGGATTCCATCAAATCCCAAATCCCAAATCTTTGATCTACACCCATATGAAATATGTTCATTGGATGTTGGGTTTAAGTACCTGACATACTTACTCAAGACAAATCATTATTCCAAAGAATATTGGAGCTGGTTATTGAAGAAGGTTGAAAAGAAATTGGGGAACTTGTCCTATAGGTGGCTATTCCTTGGGGGCAGGCTTATCCTCATCAAATCTATTTTGAAGAACATACTAGTTTACTGGCTATCATTGGATTGGGTCCCCAAATCTATCTTGAATAAATTAAGAAAAATATATTTTTCATTTCTCTTGTTGGGTAACAAAAAGGACTGTTTCCATCTAGTAAAATAGGAAAGAAATGTTTCCCTTAAGGAAGTTAGAGGTTGGTGGTTAAAAAATATATTTAAATATGGCATAACACTTTTTGCTAACAATTTATGGAAGAGTTTATCTCTATTCATTTGTAGGTTTCGGTTATTTAAGAGAAATACTTGAGACAATGCTCTGTGGAGGAGTAGTGCAGAGAAGGGGGGGCCTCTAAGAGAGGGACCTCTGCAACATTCATAAGGGACTAAGAAATGCTTTTACAATAATTGGGGGATGTTTAGTATGGAAGGTGGGAAATGGAAGGTGGATGAATGTGGGTGGGATATTTGAAGCTCTCAGCTCCTTTAGTGACTGATCTTAGAGACAAAGGTATTTAGTTCATATCACATGCATGGAAGTAGGTTGTCGAGGACTCTTCTCTACAGGTATGGAGACTTCTGAGAGAGTTAGGATTACAAGAATGTTTTCATAACTAATGGAGTATTTTCATCTAGGCACTTCATCATAATGGTATTTACTTGTGGATGAAAATGGGACCTTAGCTTGGTCCTAGAATGTGGCTAGTGGAGTTCTTGTAGCTTTAAAATTACCTAAATCCATAGCATTACCTAAATACATTAAACTCCACTAAAACAATATGTATTTTTTTTAATCCTTTTCACATCTAGATACGGGGTTAAGATTTTGATATGTAATCATCCGTGTGGCTTACATTATCTTAAGGTTTTTAATTAACTAACTTTATTTTTAATATTCAAGGGTAAGAGTTTTGTTCAACCCTCAACGATTTACTCTGATGCATTAATACATACATTGGAAAAACAAATGGATTTTAAATGTAAAGACTTACTCGTCGCACTACTAGACTAGCAGTAGGTGGGTAAACATAGAGGCTTACTTAGCACTTTTGCTAATAATTACCCCTAACAAATGTAGGTAGGGTGGTCTCTCACCATTGTTCTCTCTCTCTCTCTCTCTCTCTATTGGCTTAACTTTATCCAAAAGTTGACATTAAATAAGCCAACTAACAATGACACTTGGAATGTAAAGGATCTCCAAGCAACGATTAGACTTAAATAACAAGTAATCTACCTTGGGTTTTGTCGAAAAGAGTTTTTACCTGGTGGAAATCCTATGAGTTTTTATTTGGGATTTGTAGGACAGTCTTTGGTCTACTCCAATTGAGAAAGGTGAGGGTTACATTTTGTTAAGTATATGAACACAAGTGAGGGTCATAATTAAATGCTTTACCCACAAATATTCATTCAAGTCAAAATCAACATCTTCCTATTGCATTTTATACTCAGTTGTATTATTGAATCGTATTTCTGGATGAATCGATCGAGATTCGAAGGGTAAGATTCATATTTTAACTTGACCTTAAATTAATTATTGTTCCTTCAATTTGGTATAGCTGCTAATTACCAATTTTGTGGGTGTAATAGTTTTGGTTCATAGAAAATAATATTGAATGTATCCCCCTTCAAACTCAATAAACCGATATAGTTTGGTTGGGTTACATCTCCTTGTGAGTATCTTATAAATTTCAACGACTCTAAATATAGGTATTCATGGTGTGTGTGTGTGTGTGTGTGTGTGTGTGTGTATTGCAATTTGTAAATTCTAGTTTTGGGTTGTCTCTAATATACGCTCTATAATAATGCATGGAAGGGGTC
The DNA here is from genome assembly GCA_001517045.1 of Pseudotsuga menziesii. Lineage (NCBI taxonomy): Eukaryota > Viridiplantae > Streptophyta > Pinopsida > Pinales > Pinaceae > Pseudotsuga > Pseudotsuga menziesii. The sequence goes on from LPNX010515046.1 coordinate 202,462, forward strand.
ATTTTCAAGTAGAAAGACTCACCTGAGGGGATTGTCGTTAGTTTTTGTATGATACTTTTGACGAATCTGCCCAAAATTATCAAACTTTTTCTATTTTGATTCATCCATGATGTAATTTGTTCTCTACCTATACGATAACAGAAGAAGGCGTATTGCGAGAGATTAATGAAGTAAAACAATATGTAACTGTAAACCCGAATACCCATTTTAGTTAACATAGACTAAATAGAGGTTATGATAATTTGCCTTTAATTCTTTTTGTATTAAATGATTCTCTGTTTGTAATTAGTGTATTAATGTAATTAATTATATTTTTGTTTTACCAAGGTTTATTATTTTTTATAACAACATTAAATCTATGCAAGGGGTTTATTCTCATTCTTGAAACTACGGGTTTCTACTCTGATATTTCTTCTCATTCTATAGATGTGACGGTTAGGGTTATATTAATTATTTTCTTGAGAAAAGAGGGGATCCTCTTTTAACATTTCATTAATGAAATTGTTTTAAAGAAAATACCTTTATATTGTTATATACTCAAGCAATTATTTTGAAAGTTTCCTATCATTATGTTGTTGAGAAATGGTCAATGTTTTTATTATGAATTATGTACACTTTTTCTAGGTTTTTAAATCTCTCTAGTGATATTCCCTATTAAACTTATTTGTCTTTAATCAGACAAGAAAATATGATTTAGTTATAACACTCATACTTTACTAATTCTTGGAATCACGTAACTTTTAACTAAAATAAAACATTAACCAATAATAATTTAATAAAAGAGAAAAGATATATATGGTCAGTCGTAATCTAAATACTAGAAGTTACACTACCACGCTCCACCTAGACTTAGGAATAGTCTAGGATTATCAACATACAAGGAAGTTCCACCCCCTCTCCTAGATCATGAAGTTATGATTCATTGTCCTTAGTTTCAAGTTGCCACCAATATTTCGGTAGGTTAACTACTACAGATCCTAACACTTTGCTCAAGTGTTCTATGGTGGTTCTGCTTTGGAGCCAAGCAACTCCTAGATGCTCACTCAAAGCTCCATTCAACTTAATCAAATAATCTAGATGTTCTTCAACAACTCTAATCTTTTTTTTCTTCTTGTTCAGTTTGTGCATGTTCTTCTTATCTTTGCTTAGGACTTTTGCAGCTAGTAATAAAATCCCTAGAGACTGGACACTTATCCTTATAAGGATAGCTGAAAATTCATTTATTAACATAAGTTCAATTTATTTCAATTGACTGCATGGTTTCCTAACTTCTCCTATCCAAATATTCAGATATATTTTCTTAAAAAAAAAAAACTTCCTACAAAATTTATCAGTCTTTACCATAAAGAAAATAGAAATATACTTACTTCATTGTTACGAGGGAATTACAATCGTCCTCCCCTAAAATATTTTCACCATCCTCAATGATCATTCAATCTGATTATAATTTTTAAATAAAATAAGATAAACTTGTCTCGTGAAATCTTGCATTTCCTAGGTAGCTTCTTATGGATCATAATGATCCCATTGAACTTTAACTTGCATGATGGTTCACTTCTGAGGCACCACATTTCTCATGTCAAGAATTCACACTTGTTCCATGTAAAAGTATCCCTTCAGTACTACCTGAAGTTACTAGGAATATTTCAATCAATGCATACATAGTTTGTTCCCCTAGCATGCATGGTGTAAATCTAGAACAAAACGACACAACATTGTATCCTCTCCCTAGATGACCAAGCTACTTGAATTTCAAGCTCACCTTATCTTGATTTTGGAATGTCTTTCTTGTTATGTAGATCCTTGTGCGGACATGAGTGCCTACAAAGAACACAAAAAACAAGACAAAAGATGAGAGCAACAAGATAATTCAATGATCTATACTAATGGTTGAGGAAACTAGTAATAAACAATCAATATCAACATGAATCATTTATGGGAAAGAGAAACATGTTTGTTTTAAGAAATGGGAAAAGAAAGCTACAACCAAAGCCTTGATGTCGAAGCTTTTCTTTTACAAGATATTTTGACTCACTCACACATACACTACAAACTAAGAAATATCTCAGTCATAACCACTCTCTCTTTTCCTCCTATACATGACTTGAATCCAAAAACATAAAGGTGCTATATTGGTCTCTCCTTTCACATGGTCCATGTAGCTTGTTTTTATAGGCCAAAGGAAGCACAAATGGGTTGATATGTTTTGGGAGGTAGGTAGGGAATGATCCCTATGGGTTAGGAGGTCGAGTACCATATTTCTCAAGTAGTTAGGATCATCCTCCATGACATATATCTCCTAGAAGATTCTCAAATATTCTCTTTTTTTCCCTTTTTGGACTGTTGACTCTCTCTACAAGAGGTCTAGGAGTGCCAATGCTTCTTGTGGTCATGTGACAGACACCACCAATGCAACTTGTCAATCAAAAAAAGGTGTTAGGCCTATCTAACACTCTGTTCCAAAAGGCAAGGTGTGTCAAACTACCTAGGATTGAGAATAAGGCCCCAAAAAGATAGTTTGGCCAGGGACTTCAAGAGAGTTGAGCATTAGGAAAATTTTTGGGTGTAACATAATTCCTCTGAAAGTATGAAGATAGAAGAATGTGGTAGGTGAAATTATTTTTTAGATATTTATTCTGGTATCATAGGAAAGAGAGAGGTGAGTGAATACTTAACGTAGGACTAGTCACCGACTATGTGACCCAAACATGGCTACGGACCAAACACTAAAGATCCATGTATAATGACCATTTCATGGCTACTAACAATATGATGTAGATCCATGAACAACAAGAATCAAATCATAACATGGCTACAGAACATACAAAGTAGATCCATGTCATCATGATTCAAAATCTGCACATAACCACCAAACATACAATGTAGATCCATGTCATAACTCCAAACAATAATCCATCACAACCTAAAGATAGGCACATATTCAAGTGAATACCTAACCATTTAGTGTCTTTATTCCAATCCCAAATGATACGATTCTATCCATGTGAATAGATGCCATGATGTCAAACATGGTAGGAAACACTTGATTACCATTCATTGATGTATACCACTAACAAGCGCGAGGGAGATCATCATTAATATCAATGATTCCCAAGGAATCCTAGTAAATTCATCCGAATGTGAATAGAGGACTTGAAGTTGAACACTCGGTGGAATCCTTCAATCACTAGACACTGATGAAAACCCATTATTGAAAGCAAGGAGGCATTCCATTGAGGCATGCAGGATTCAAGGAACTTGACCTAGTTTCTATGGTTAATTCCTAGATGATGTGTTGGTGCCGACGGGAATAGAGTCATCAAAGGAGGGCCATGATGTTTCCCCCATCATCCACACAAAACTTGGAACTCAAGATGATTTTGAATTGATGAAAACAACCATAATACTGACTCAGATATGACTTACTTGAAGGAAGGTAAGATAACTATAAAGGTAGACTGTAGTGGAGGTTTACCTTGAATATTAAAAGACATGACAAATGACTTGGAAGCATTGAGTCAATGAGGCAAAGACTAGACATAATGCAAGGGTGAGACTATACATTCTTTGAATTGACTCAAAGGAGTTAAATGACTCATGAAAGTGGATTGAGTCGATGACAAGCTGAATACCCAATTGTTTGAAATGCAAATGCATACAATTTCCATGTTCAAGGGTGGACTATGAGCTTCCATTAATGCAAATGAAAGACGTTCCCCATTCCCTTAATTTCCCCATCACGAAGGATGAGTACCTATTTGATTTTTAATGAGCTTGAAAAGGGTAGCAAATGCTCGATGTATCTCATCAAGTGATGAATCCATTCTGATATGTTTTATGAACCTGAGGAAGGAGGGGTTAATTCCCATAAAGGGTCCTTCATCATTTAATTTAATGAGTCTAAGAAAGATAAACTCACTCATCGTTTCATGTTTAGAGAGTCTGAAATGACTAAGACGACTATAGTGTGGACTTTTTTTTAAACTTAGTCCCCGAGGCACGAAAAAGTATAAACCGATGCCTGGGAGAACTCTTCTAGTTGCAATAAACTAGATTGTACCTTTTTCGTAAATGATTCTAATCGTTTGAAAAAGGGGTAAACTACCACTAACTATATGACCTTTCAAACACTTTTACAAGTGTGAAAGAATCAAGCTCACTTGGAGATCTTTTCATGTTTAAAGAGTCTCGAAAAGAGCTTAAAGTTGACTTCATAAGGGTTATTTTTTCATAAACCATTTTAACGAGCTTGAAACATAATAGGAACTATTCCCAAGGTATATGTTTCATTTTTTAATGAGCTTGACATAGAATAGGAACTATGCTTAATATGTTGTTTCATAGTTTAGCAAGCTCGAAACCAAAAATAAAGTATGCTCAAAATGCGTCCCATTGATGGGTGTTTTCCCAACATGATGTCCAGTGGTTGGTACTTTCCCTCACTATAAATGTCAAGTATATTAACTCCAACATAATGTAAAAATGTTGGATACATGCCCCCCAACCTTCATTTTTTCTGCTTACTCATTTCTTCATCCAACTAAATTTTGGGTTATCCCTAGGAAAAGGTTCGCTAGAGATTGGGGAAGAAAGTGGATCAAGTGAAGCTGGAAGATGAAATGAAGGTTCAAGTATTTAGTCTTTAAAATAATTGACACAATGGAAGAATCTGTTTCATTTTTAACGAGCTTGACACGAAAATGGAACTTTGCTCAAGGTTGGTTTTATTTTTTAACGAGATTGAAACCATAAGTAAACTATGCTCAGGTACATTTGTTTCATTTTTCAATGAGCTTGACACATAACGGGAACTATTCTCTCCTTCAGTTCTTAGCCAACATGATGTCTAGAGGTTGGTAGGTTTCCCCCCTTACATAAGAAGCTAGTGAATTAACTCTAATATGATGTCTAGAGACTAGAGACATTCCCCCTAAGCTTCCCCTTAATTGGAAGAAGATATCGGTTTTCAAAAAACTGAACTATGACATGATGTCCAGAGTCAAGAGACATGATCAATGAATGGGAAGGAATCACATGGGTGTGACGCTTTTTGAAGTACACCCAGGTGTGTCGACAGATCTATAAACCAAAAATCCAAATAACTTGTAGAATAAACCAATGTGGACCAAACTGGAATGAAGGTAAGGTAAAACACAAACTTTAGAAGGGAAATAAAAGTGTAGTAAGGTGGATCACTCTGCTTAAATATTTAAATGAGTAAGAAAACAAAATTAATAATCTTGTAAATAAAAGTGATATAAAAAATTCACATATCTGATTGGATCTGCTCCATACATGATTGGATATTTCCCCAGTATGGTTGCCAATTTTTCTACCAGGAATATTTCAATCAGTGCAAACATAGTTTGCTCCCCTATCCTGGATGGTGAAAATATAGAACAAATGGACACAACGATGTATCCTCTCCTTATATGACTGAGCTACTTGAATGCAAAACTCTCCTTACCTTGAGTTTGGAATGTCGTCCTTGTTTTGTAGATCCTTGTGGAGTCAGTTGTACCTACAAAGAACACACACAAAAAAAAGATGAGAGAAACAAGATAATTCAGTTATCTATACTAATGACCAAGGAAACTAGTAATAAACAATCAATATCAACATGAATGATTTAATGGAAAGGGAAACATGTTTGTATTAAGAATTGAGAAAAGAAAGCTACAACCAAATCCTTGATGTCGAAGCTTTTCATTTACAATATCTTTTGACTCAATCAAACATACACTACAAACTAAGCAATATCTCAGTCATAACCACTCTCTCTTTGCATCCTATACCGGACTTGAACACAACAACATAAAGGTGCTATCTTGGTCTCTCCTTTCACATGGTCAATGTAGATTGCTTTGATAGGCTAGAGGAAGCTCAAATGGCTTGATATATTTCTGGAGGATGGTAGGGAATGATCCCTAGGGGTTAGGAGGCGAGTTCCATCTTTCCCAAGTAGTTAGGATCATCCTCCACAAGAGATTTTTCCTAGAAGCTTCTCAAATCTTCTTCTTTTTTCCACATTTTGGACTGATGGCACTCTTTGTAAGAGGTATAGGAGCGCCACTGCTTCTTGGGGTCATGTGATAGGAACCACTAGTGCACCTTTTCAATAGAAAAAAGGCACTAGGACTTTCTTATGCTCCGTGCCAATAAGAAAGGTGCGTCATACTGCCTAGGACTAAGCAATAAGGCCCCAAAATGATAGTTTGGCCAGGTACTTCAAGGGATTTAAGCATTAGGATATTTTTTGGGTATAACACTTATTCATTATTCGAGTCAATGATATGATTTTTATCAGCAATATATCTTCGTAATAAAGAAACATGGAAAACATCACGAGTTCTTATATGTGGAGGTAGATCCAATTGATAAGATACCAACCCTACTTTGTCCAGCACTTCAAATGGTCCCATGTATCTGGGTGCAATTTTAGTACAAAATCTTGTTCTTAAGGTGTTCCTTTTTTGTTTGACCCTTAAGAATACATGTTTCCCCACACTATATTCTTTAGTTGGTATTTTTATTTTTGCATAATTTTTTAGTCTTCCATGTGCAACATTTAAGTTCTTCGTTTTTTGTTGTACTATTGTTTCCATCTATGCTAACATGTATGGTCCCAAGGACATCCTATCCTCGGGATTTCCCCAATTTAAGGGTACTTTATAGCTTCTACCATATTACAACACCTTGAAGGAGCTTATTTGAGGGAGGCTTCATAACTATTATTGTAAGAAAATCCAACCAAATGAATATAGTCCTCCCATTTATTATGTTGATTCATCACATGCATTCTTAGCACATCTTCTAAAACTTGATCTACCCACTTTGTTTTTCCATCGGTTTGTGGATGGTATGTTATACTAAAATTTAGCTTTGTGTCCATTCCTGTAAATAAAGACTTCCAAAAATTGGAGATAAGTTTCGCATATCAGTCGAAAATACTTGTTTTTGGTATCCTGTGGAGTTTGAAAATATCTCTCATAAATATTTCAGCAATGTTTATAGCGTTAAAGGAGGACTTAACTGGTATAAAGTTTGTTGTTTGCTCAGATTGTCTACTATAGCCATAATGGATTCATTTTGTTTCTTGGTTTTAGGAACCCGGTTATAAAATCCATATTATAGTTTACCATTTCCATTTTGGAATAGGTATAGGATGCAATAATATAGATGGAAGTTGGTGAACAACCTCAACTTGCTAACATTCAAGGCACCTGACTACATATTCTATTGCTTCTCTTTTCATGTTAGGCGAGCAAAAATATTTTTTCAATGTTTTTATAAGCTTCTGATACACTATATGACATGCATAAGGACTATCATGTAGTTCTTTAAAAATTGATTGCTTTATGTTTGACTGGTTAGGCACATAGATTCGATTCTTGAATCATATAAATCATTTTGAATTTATTTGGTACGTTGTTTCAACAGTGTTTTTAGACCTGTTATTACATTTTTCCAACAAGCTTTTATATTTAGGTTCTTCCTTGGACACTTCTTTCAATAATTTCTTAAATTCCGATTCATATTCACTAACTAGTATAATATGCAATTCATGTTGTTGTCAAATAACATCAGTTACTATGTTTTCTTTCCCTTTAATATGGTTAATTTCAAAATAATATTCGCTCAAGAATGCAATGCATTTGGCATGGCGAGCATTTAATGTATTTTTGTCAAACAAGTATTTCAATCCAACGTTATTAGTTAATAGAAATGAATTTTTCCCTACCAAATAATATTGCCAGATTTTTAGAGCATGTATAATAGCTACTAATTCCATGTCATGCACTAGATAATTTTTTTCATGCTCCTTCAATTTTCTGGATTCATAGAAAACTACATGTCCATATCTAGTTAGAAAACCTCCTAAGCCATCTTTACTTGCATTTGTACAAACTACAAAATCTTTATTAGGATCAACAATTGTTAAAATAGGTTTTGTAGTCAACAAATGTTTTAATTTATCAAAACTATCTTGACATTGTTGACTCCATACAAACTCGATACCTTTTTTTATTAATGTGGTTATATCATTATTTATTCATGAAAAAATATCTATAAATATGCGATAATACCACGTCAACCCCATGAATGATCTAACATCATGCACATCCTTTGGTACAAGACATTATACAATAAATTTAATCTTAGTAGGATCCACTGCTACACCATTTTCAGAGATAATCTCCTAAATATTGTACTTCCCTTCTATAAAAATCACATTTACTCAACTTTGCGTAAAGTTGATCCTCTCTTAACGTTTGTAATACCATTTGTAAATCCTCTTCACGATCCTTCTCATCTTTAGAATAGATTATAATGTCATCAATGAACACTAATACAAATTTGTCCAAATATTAACTCAACACATTATTCATCATATTCATAAAAGTTGCAGGAGCATTGGTCAATCCAAATGGCATGACCACAAATTTATGATGTGTGTACCTTGTGCAGAATTAGTTTTGTAAATTTCTTTTTCCTTAATTTGTACTTGGTGATAACCTGATCTAAGATCAAATTTTGAGAAAATTCTAGCCTCTCTGACTTGATCAAATAGTTCATCAATTCTTGGTAGGGGATACTTGTTTTTTATAGTCATTTTTTTCAATTATTTGTAGTATGTGCATAACCTAAGAGTGTCATATTTTGTTTTAATAAACAAAATTGGTGCATCCCATAGTGACACATTTGGTTGTACATGCTTTTTTTCAAGCAAATCTTGTAGTTGCATTCTCAAATATGTAAACTATGGAACAATCATACACTAAGGATCTTGTGATACAAGTGGATATCCATGCACTAAATATATGGTAAATTATAAATCTCTCTTAGGAGGTAATCTTGATACTTCATCGGGAAACACATTTTGAAATTCCTTAAGAAAAGGAAATTTGTCTATAGATGATTCTGCTTCATCGAATTCAATTTCCATAACCTTGATTGCATACAATTGATATCCTTTCCTAGCATACTTTTTGAGTTGTACAGCTGAGATTTGTCATACAGACACATGACTGTAAATTCCTTTTATGGAATGACAATTATCCTTATCATCAATACAGTAAATTTTTTTATTTAGACAATGATAATAGTCCTATGATATTCCATCCAATCCATCCCAATCAGAATATCATAAGACCCTAAGGGAAGTACATTTAAATCTACAATCATCTCCATTCTTTTAACAATCAACTCACATCTCTTAACCAATTTTGTAACCTTCCGCTTCACTCATATTGCTAGTTGTACCAGCCATGCATTTTTTTTCCTTTAAAAGCTTACATTTCTCAACTACTGTGGGTGCAATGTAACTCAAACTAGCTCCTGAATCTATAAGAATGGAAACATGTGTGTTTAGAATTTTACCTTCTATTTCCAGCATAGTTGATTGATGATCCGCTTGCCTATATTCAAGAGAAGCATTAATTATAGGCACATTTCTGTCTTTGTCATTGGGTATAGAACCTCCTGCATCGGGTTCAAGGGATCCATTTTCATCTTAGGATTATGGGGATAGTTTCTATATAAATGGGGCCCATTACAACCCTAACATTTAATTAATTTTGAGTTATCATTGAATCCACTACTAAGGGCTCCTGTACCTTTTTCTCCATTGTTAGAAGTCACATTTGGCCTATTATAATTATTATCAGTGAAACTTTTGTCCCTTTCCTGAAAGGAGAAGGATTAAAACCTTTACTTCCTTGTTCCATATTTTCTTTTTTCTTAGTCTTCCAAGATTTTTTCAACTCATATCTTTGTTTCAATCACATATTGCACAACTTTGATTTTCTAATTGCTTCGTCCATAGTCTTAGGCATGTCAAATTCAATTTTATCTTTATAGGCCGGGGAGAAACAACTAATAAATTGGTATAATTTAGATTTTTAATCTTTCATGTAGGGTAGATAACATTGAAAGTTAAGGCATTTAGTTACAATCTCGTCTATAGTTAAATTTACCAATTTTAATTCATTAAACTCCTTAACCTTCTCATCATAATACTGTTCTTCCATATATTTCTTCTTAAACAATTTTTTAAAAAGTTTCCATATTAACTCTTTGATACATATATTATTTACACTTTTAGATTCCTACCACCACAGGGAAGCCTTTATGCTCAACTAAAAAATAGCCAAACATTCTTGAAGATTATTGTCATAACTATATACTTGAAAATATCATGTTATGTTTAGCTACCATGCTTCAGAAGCCTCCTCATATATCTCAAAGGTAGGAGGTTTTAATTTCTTAAATCCCCCCTACAGTGCTACTGATTTTATTTTTTGTTTCTTATATCTAATTTTATCACTATCTTATGATTCCTTATATGAAAATTGTGAATCTTCCGTAGTTTCCTCAGTGCTAGAAACCTTTTTCTTTGCTTTTTTCTTTTTATTAGCACTGCAAGAGTTGTGACCATTTTGGTTCAGTGTTCCCTTTTCTGTTAATATATTAAGATTATTACATTTATCTATTCCTGTTTCGATCTAGCTACCATTAGTTTGGCATTGTATTCTTTAATATTGTCTACATCAACCTTAAAACTTCACATTGTTTCTAACATTTATGACTGGACTTCAGCATTACATTTAGCTTCAATTTCAACATAGATACTTGCATATTCTAAAACCGACATCCCTTTAGGTATTGGTATCCCTTCTACAGTTTGTTTGGGTTCAACCATTATTGTTTCTTCTATGCTCGGTGCACACCAGTAATAGTTTGTTAATTTAGAAGAATACTTATTATTCTAACAGTATACTTAAAAGGGTCATTTATAACTATTATAATTATAGACCCATTAGTTTTGAGAGTTGAAAACCTTCTCTAATACCATTTGTAACATTATGTAAATCCATTAAACTCCATTAAATCCATATGCATTTTTTTTGTTTATCCTTTTCACACTCGGAGAGAAGGTTAAGTTTCTGATATGTAATCATCCATGTCGCTTACATTATCTTAATGTTTTTATTTAATTATATTTCTTTCCAACCTTTAAGGGTAATATTTTTGCTCAACCCGGGATGATTTACTCTAATGCATTAATACATACATTGGAAAAAAAACTGGATTTTAAATATAAAGACTTACCCATCACACTACTAAACTGGAGGTAGGTGACTATAATTAGAGTCTTAGCACTTCTGCTAAAAATTTCCACTGAAAAATGTAGGTAGGGTGGTCTCTCGTCAGTGTTCAATATGTATGTGTATATGTATATGTATATGTGTATGTGTGTGTATGTGTATGTGTATTTGTATATGTATATGTACATGTATGTGTATGTATATATGTACATATACATATAGGTATATGTCTATATATATGTATATATACATATACACATATACATACACATACATATATGTGTGTGTGTATATGTATGTGTGTATATGTAGTGCCCATCCTTTTAAGATGGGCACTTAAGTTCAGTCATTTCCTACTTGTATTTATCTAGCTCTAAAGAATTTACTTAGTCAATAATACCATAATTTAAAAAATTTCTCAGTAGTTTTGTTTAACATATATATGCATAAGTTTAACTCGACAATTCTAGCATCCTATTTTTTTTCTGTTCATAATTTTAACATCATTAGGAAATCAACCAGAATAAAATAAAATAAAAGCATTTTTCCTCTAGATTTTTCTCTAATGAAATATACAGAGTTTTGATAAAGTAGAATACCTAGTTTTGATAAAGTAGAATACCTGTTTGTTTTTGTAGATCGCAGTGGGATTCTTTAGGCTCCTGTAGTTGTTGCTTCTTGGAAAACCTTCTTGGAAAACCTTAGCATCCTAACCTTAGCAGCCAAACTAGATAAACCACCCTGCCAACCAGCTCATCATGCTGGCCCTAGGAAATCGACGGATTTCCTAGCCCCCGAGCCCACAATCCGATAATCCAAATAGCAGAATTCCATAGTTTAGATCCCACCATTCCTTCGTTCATAGTCCGATCTCCATTGTTCAATTTCTCTTAATACTTTGAGTTTCCCACCTTCTCTCCATCCCTGAGTTGACCCCCTCCTCAGGTTTTCCTCCCTTTGTTTCCCCACTAGAATCCCCCTTTAATCCTCCGCAAGCTCCTCCTTAAATACCCTTTTTCTACCTTGAATCTCCTTCCCTATTACTCCACCTCCCTCCCAGACATTGATTACTATGGATCGCTTTACAATCTCATTCAAAATAAAATATTATTTCTCTTGTTCTTCTATTTCTCGAGAAGTTCAATGGTATTGGGAATAATTAAGTTTGAATTTAATAGATTGAATGTATATCATTTAATGGTTCTCGAATCCTTCAATTAGGATCTTCCCGAGGAGGTGGATCCATTATTAACTTATCCTTTATTTAATATGTTAAATAAAATAACAATTAAATACTTATCCTCTTGACTCTTCCAATTTGAAGTGGCAGATTTATTAATTTACAAAAATGTAAACTTACGATTCTAAATCTGACATGGCAATGATTTTATTAATATATTTATTTAATGAATTCCTACCTTATCTCACTCGGTACATTTAATAACTAATAATACTTTTACAAGGTTTTCGGTCAAATACTTTTATAATATTAAACTTGGTAAGAGGAGATTTAGATTCATGAATTTTGTAATGGAAAAATATATTGCAGTTTAATTATAACATAGTAGTAATAGTAATAGTAATAATATTAATAGTAATAGTAATAATTAATAATAATAATAATAATAATAATAATAATAATAATAATAATAATTGAGGTAAATACTATTTTCAATATTTATTTGTTTAATTGCCAAGTACCCTAGGAATAATCTAGTACACTTTTATCAATACTCGAGGTTAATCACGATTAATAGTTCAACAATATATCTTTCCAAAGTTAATATTCATTAACAATACTTAATATTGATTGTACTTCTTTCAATTGCTTATTACCATGTTTACATACCATTAATTAATAGTATAATTGATTTATTCTTACACATATCCAATAACTAAACATCCATTATATGAATTTTATATATATATATATATATAATCATCATATTTACCTAGTACAACTTATATGATTATTGAACATATTACTTATTCGTTTATTGATAGTAGTGTACATGTGAAAAGTGTGCATGCATGGCCAGTGCATGCACAGGTCAGAAATGTACTATAAGAAAACATCATATCGCCTAGTCATACCTGTTCTTTACTAATAATACTCATTCATGCAAGTAGAACACATACATAAACATAACATAATTATCTTAGCATCCTCAATTATTTAATAGTTAACCCCTTTAATATTCATATCCTTATCTTTATGTGTATATTTATTTTAATTAATCAAGTATGTGGAACGGTACCTACTACCACTAACTCAAGATCAAGGAATACACACTCTCACAATACTAACTAACATATCCTCCCATCCTAACCTACGTCCACATCCTCCCTATCCCTCCTCTGCTAGTACAAAGTGGATGTCAGCTACACTGGCTGAACCAAACAAAACCTGAGAGCGGTAGCGTCGGCTAACCTAGCGGACCTAGCCTCTCCTAGCAGGCATCCGACTGTCGTCATCACAACAACTTGGGGAGCGTGTCTCAGCACGGCCCTCCCACGACCTTGGGTACCCGATTGTCGTCATCACAACAACATGGGGAGCGTGTCTCAGCACGGCCCTCCCACGACCTCGGGTATTATAAAAACATAGGGTGGAACACACCCATCCCTCTCAACATCCTAGGTCTATATACCCTATCAAAAACATACTTTGCTGCTATTAGGATTATTGGATTGTGTCATCGTATCATCTTTTTTTGTTTTTTCCGCTAAGGTTTACTGTGTACCAAGTCAGTATTCCACATATCATATCAAGTATTTGACTATCACATAGTGCTAATGTCCTGTGGGTTAGTACTTCACCAATACACATGTATAACAAGTAATTTCACTTGATAGTTAGTTGATCACATCATCATCCTCCTCATTATCTCATGTAAACATTTCATTCATCATAGGTACACATGACATAT
>LPNX010515050.1:0-11370 GCA_001517045.1 Pseudotsuga menziesii
TTGAGGGGTTTTCTCCATTTATGGTTTCCCCTCCTAAAATCTTTGTGTCTCTTGTCTCTTGTGATGTGCTTATGTGATTGCTGTGCTTGTTATTCTCTCTGTGAAAATAGCTTATCATAATGCTAGCTTAAATGTTGAAAAACTAACACAGACAAGGATTAGAAATGGGCACATGTCAGCATGAACCTAGCTAAATTCCCAACATCATGGAAAACCACTAGTTTAGCTACTCCCTTGGGATTAAATGGTCCCTACTTACCCATAATTGACCCATAGGTACCATTAATGGCCCTTATTTAACCCATAGTTGACCCCTAATTACAACTAGTTAACTCCTAATTACTTTATGGTTCAACCCTTATTTACTAGTAATTACCCCTAAATAATCGATGCTTACTAGTAATTAAACCTTGATAACCTCTAAATGACCCCTACATTTTTCAAGGAAAACCTCATGGAGAAATCCAATGGATCTTTCCAAACATTCATAGATGACATATTCTATAGTAAACTCATCGATGTAGAATAGTGTGCTTCACACACAAGGATTCAAAATGGGCACATGCCACCATGAACCTAACTAAATTCCCAACACAATGGAAAACCACTATTTTATCTAAGCACTTGGGCTTAAATGTCCCTTACTTACCTATAATTGTTCCATATGTGCCATTAATGTCTCCTGGTTAACCCATAATTGACCCCTAATTACCACTAATTAACCACTAATTATCCCATAATTGGCCCCTTATTAACCCCTAATTACCACATCTCATTACCCAATAATTACCCCTAAATGGCCCTTAATTACCCATAATCGACCACAAATTACCCCTAAATTATCACTAATTAGCCCCTAATTATAAGGGGTTAAGTGGTTAGGGGCCTTAGGGGTTAGGGTTTAAGGGGTTAAGTGGTTAGGGGATTTGAGGTTATGGGGTTTATAATAAGTTAGGGTTTATCATTTTCATATGCATCATCATCATCATTGTCATCATCATCATCATTGTCATCATCATCATCATTGTCATTATTTTCATCATCATTTGTGCATCTAGTATGCCTTTGTCTGTAGCTATACCCATAAAGATAAGTACGGCCTTAATATTTTTGATATTATTACACCCATTTACATGCTACCAGGTGAAGGTAAAGTCACTATCATTGATCAAGTAGAAGAATTCCCCACACTTTACATAGGTCCAAATTTACCATGAAATCTTCCTTAAGAAAACCCTATAGAATTTTTTGTCAATTTCCAAGTTCCCAACCTACATTGGTAAATTTATTCTCAAAATGTTCATAATTCCATCATATGCAAGCTAAATATTATAGAAAACTTGCAAGGGAGATGCGAATTGGTCTTAGAATATCATATGTTCCTAGCTATCCATGGTGCCTAGAAAATTCTAACAGGACCAATATTATGTTTAGCAACCACCTTTTCATCCAACTAGGTTTTGTGATCTCAATCTCCATTTGATTTTTCTTCTCAAACCCCTCCTCCACCATTCAATGAATTTTATGTTTCCTAGGACTTCTTGGAGTATCGACATCTAACTAGAAAATGTTATATTTCCTTTGATGTAATCTTACAGAGAGGACACATACTAGTACATTTCCATGTGCATCTCATTAAAACATCCCATGTGATTGCTTTGTTTTATAGGTCCACCCACATAAATATTATTCCCTTCAAGAATGATTTGTATACTTTGACTACCACAAATTTCCCTCAGTCTCTCAATTGTTTAAAAACATGGCAGTATGCCCAAAACACACTATGTAGCTTCCATTAGTAGGGGTTTTAAACAACACTAATATATCTTCTTCAAATATAATTTTGAAAAATTATAAGATATATATTGAACCAATCTATTCCATCTTCCAATTAAAGCTCCTCCAACAACACAATCTCAATGACATGTTTCCTTTATTCCCTTCAATAGTTGCAATCCTTTACCTTGATCAACCTCCACTTAGCTTCAATCACATGCATCTATTTCCAAGCATGTTTGACTATGTCTATGTATTTACCCAATATGTTTCCAATGGTTCTAAATGTTTCATCATCCAAAACAAATAGAGACAAGTGTGGAAGTGTTACCCGACCTTGTAATGTGGTTGGGATTCTTATTGTTATTTGAAATAAAAAATCCACCTTCTCAAATACATTTAATGTAGACACACATTAAAATATGGCTAATTTTTGAAAATATTTACCTTAACCAAGGTTTATCTCAAAAAACAAGGTGTATAATCCATTTGCATATAAATAGTAGAGGGTCTAATGCCCTTCATGTGAGGGATCCGCTACTCATGGAGTTAGTTATCCACGGTTTTCAGGTTTATCCAGTTACTTGTAAATATTTCAACCAGAGTTACTTTTGCAAAGATAGTGACTTTCTTCTCAAGTACATTTGAATAGGATATTGGGATTTGGTCCATTTGTTTTTAGACTTTGAGTCATATTAACAAATGAAGTTTAGGATTTTAAATACTATAGTTTCCATTGTTTTTAAAGTTATCACAATAATACTAAAATTGGATTATTTTCCCCATGAGAGATGATATTCAACATTAGAAAAACCCTTGGCGAATATTCCATAATAACATAGCAAGCCTAGGAATCTCCTCATACCAATTGTATTCTTTAGAGTTGACCAACTCGATATGGACTTGATATTCTTTAGAGTTTCATTTTTTATCTTTCAAGGTTTTAAGTTTTTGTTGTAACATAACATTTTCGAGCTTATGTGGACATCAACATCCTCTCACAAATTTCTTGAATTACGTTTAAAACCGCATTGACCAAACCACATTTTTTCAAAACAAAAGGGTATTTTTTGGCTCACCTTGTAGGTTCCACTATAAGAGGATATGACAATTATCCAATACTTGTATAATCTAATGCATAGAAGAATAAAATAACATATTTTGAAGTAATTTGAGAAGAGGGTCTCTTAAATGAAAATTTGACTTATTCTTTCTACAACGTGAATCAACCTACCACACTAGTTGTTCCAAGTGAAGATGATATTATTTTGAAATACATCCACAAATTATCAATGCTCTAAAATGAATTAGTGTGTTGAACACTTAAATGACCAACACATTGAACCAAAAATCAAAATTCAACGCATATCTGATGGTTTGGGAGGCACGCATGGCCCATGAGCCATAAATATAAATTTTATTACCCAATATATTTGGTGTTGGTCTTGTATCATTCCCATATCCCTTCTAAATATTTATACTATCCCAAACCTTGAAATTTCCACAATGTTAAACCTACAAGACAAAGTTTCGCTATTTAGACCATGCGTCACGACCTATGGGTTGACATATATCCCATATGACATAAATGAAAATATTGTCGACGATGACTTCGATGTACAACATGGGCCAATTCCTTACAAGTAATTGACAATAATCATATGTAGGAATAAAGAACTAAAGTGATCTGCTCCAATAGTACACATGTCAAAATCTTAGTTAATGTCATACACAATAAGGGATACAAGATTATGTGGCTACACAAAGTGTTTTCACATGCCCCTATCACAATTTCATATGTAATCCACAACTTTTCCTAAACCATGTGTTGCATTGGGTCCACTCCCCCTGCATGAACGTTGCCATGACCCAAGCATCATCAAGACAACTCCAAGCCTCCATAGAGGAATCTGAGCTATCTTTTTCTATCTAGGGTTTGATGACCTCCTCCAAGATGCACAATGATCCTCCTCCTAAGTAGGACGTTCTCCAAGTAAGTGACCCTCTCCATGTGGCAATTATACAGTAGCTTTATTATTGAGTTTTACATACTTGAGTTTGTAGGAAACAAAGATTGAGTAAAAAATCAAAGGAAAACTTTATTAGAGTCCAAATATATGGATCCAATGACTCCATTGCATACCCTTCCTATAAAACCCTTAGAAATTCAAGGGCATTGACCCTTTCTTCTAAATATTTAATTCTTGGCCTTGGATACTTCATATTTGTGATCGCTTTAGCTATAATTACCATCCCTATCATTGATACTATCCTTATTATGATGAACATCCATACATGGAGGTAGTTAAGGACCATGGGCTTTACTTTTTTTCCTACCGGTATAAACCCCATACTAATCATTCAAATAAAGTGGTTACCTATTTTCACTATGGATGGCTATGTAGGTCTTGAGTAACATTTGTCTCTATTTGGTGTCTTGTGCCACCAATACAATATGGAGCATGATGGTGTTTTTGTGTAATTATTTGTCAATACTTTGCATGAAACACCCATGAAAGGGTCCGCTCTTTGGGTCCATGTGTTATTATCAATTGGGATGTAAGGAGAATTCTTACACCATAAAGTTCATTGAATTTCCCCACCCTTATATTCTCTTGATGACTTTTATAGATATTAGAATGTGGAGAACTTAGAAGATCAAGGACTTTACTGTCAATTTCAATAAGTCCATGGCCAAGATTCCTTAAGTTATTTTATGTTTCTACAAGAATATGTTTCCTTGAAATGCCAAATTTTCCATCAATATCCAAGACATGATGGACTTCCTATTAACCAAGGAGTCATTTACACAACACCAATTAACCCATTTCCTAACACCTCGTTTTCTAGGTGAAAGCTTTTGATTAGGCATCAAACCACTTGATGGGATATGGTATATGTTACCACCTAAGTTGTACTTAGTGGTTTTTATCAAGTGAGCCCGGTGAACCGAACATGGCTAACTTGTTCGGACTTCAAAAAGACCTTTGGAAGTACTTCTGGGAAGTGCTTGTTGTACTATATCACATGTTCATACCCCATGGGGGAATTGTAATAAATGTTCTAGCATGATAGTGTCTGTAAACAACTCGGTCTCTTAGACTTCATTTTTCAATCTGATCAGCCCAGGGTGTTTTTTCCCTTGGTTATTATTGGTTGTTGAATAAATGACTGATAATTTCTGAGTTTTTCACTCCATACCTTCAAAGTTGGAGTGGTCGCCTTGGCATTTAGGCCTATTGAGGTTATTAGAGTCTATGTGTCAATGTATAAGCATGCTAGACATCATTTTTGAGTCATATGAACATGTCTAAGTCCCCCTAGGTGTTTTTCAATTTTTTCAGTGTTTTTTATTAAATTTTAATTTTTCCAAAACTTAGGCTATTTTTTAATAGTTTAATTGGAAAAATTGATTTTGTAATAAAAGTGGGCCAAATAATCGGTTTCAGTCATGTAGGTGCTCATTTTCAAGCTAAGAGAACCTTGTAAACCCATGGACCCACTATTTCCTAGTTTTGAGTGATTTTCCATCACTCAGGTCAGAAAACCACAAAAATCAATTATTGATTATTTTAATTAATAAATTGACAAATAATGGAGCAAATCCAAAATCAATAAATAAATGGATTCTCAGCTGATTTGATTGAAATCAGTCAGATCTGAAGCAGATTGATTGGATCTGACAAATCCTTGACTGAAGGAGGTGATCAAATCAGATCCAGAGTTGATCTTGAGCATCCTTTATGAGGATTTTTTCCCTCTCTCTCTCCTCAACAAGTTTTTGGCTCAACTGGATGATTTTTGGTGGATTCTTCAGTCAACAGGTTGAGGTGTTAGTCAGATCAGCCCCCCGATTGACAGTTGCACTCAGTGAGAATCAGATATGGCTCAGCTAGACATAGATCAGGCATTGATCGACTCTCCATCGGTTGATTTCACTTGATTCCATGAGTAATTGCACCCCCCCTGGGTTGGATGGCCTTCAAATTGTATATATCCAGGCACAGCCTCCTCTTCCAAGCTAGTTAAAACTAGATTGAGCTGTTGGTGCTCTTGTATTGTATTGTTTTTTCATTTTGGAATAAAGAAGCTTTGGAGGCAAGATCTATGGTGTAATGCTCTTCATGTGTGGATGTTGATTGTCAAATGCTTATGAGGTATAATCTGCTTTTGTTTATCATTGCTTTGATGGTTAATTGTTGTCCTTGAAGGAGAGAGCTCCCTCCTGTTAGGGTAAGAGTTTATTCTAGTTTGATTTATGCTCTTACTGCTGTTTGTTCCAGATCTATTGGATTTGTATGTATTTTAAGTTTAATTTCATGCTTTCCAATCATCTCTTTCGGTAACACCTATGTTTTAACCATCTGTTTGTGCAAGGGTTTTCAAGTTGTAGGTGATCTCGCTGGTAGAAGAGGTTGAGCTGGTTTGAATCTTCCTCATATTTAGTATATTATGAATGACATATTCCCTCGGTGTTCCACCAAATAAGAATCCAAATCCCAACATTCCCAGGCTTCAAGCACTCTTTCTCTCTCTTCCTCCTTTAAAAATTATTAAACTTTCCTCAAACTGTTACTTTAAGGTTTCTTTTTAAATATGATATATCTCATAAATAAAATCATACATAGATATAATTAGCAATATCCCTTCAAATTTCTAGATCTTAGTTTCATTGTGCACATAAAGTTCAAATTCAAGAGATCTAGCTAAATTGCCTTAGTTTCGCAAGTAGTTTATTGAAAAATTCATAGCTTGATGTTAAGGTAGTTTCATTTGCTGTTGAATAATTTCAATATTATGCAATATCGGTGCTTTTAATTGGCTGCACAAACAGAAATCCAATATCCCAAGGAAATCTTGCTTTCCTTGGTTCCTTTTTCGTCGGTTTAGCTAGTTTAATTTCATTAATTTTTTGAGATAAAGCAGGTTGACCCAAAGGTACTCTTAAAGTGATTTGGGGAATTTGTTATTATAATTCACTCATTTTACTTTATTAGGTCTGATAGAGAAATAAGTAAGCTTCTGTCCAAAGTGGCTTTTGGAGCGCTCAAATCCCCCCAGGGGTCTCTCTTTTGTCGCATAATTTGTAAATTTTTTGTATAAACTGTAATATCTTGGTTTCAGCCTGTATAAGGACCAAGAAATATCTGTTTTATCATTTCTTTGATATTGTAACCTCTGTAATAAAATCATCCTTTGAATAGGATCTTTCGAGCCCATTCCCCATCCCCCCTGGGGGGATTCATGTCGGTGCCATTTTCGTTGTTCTCTGCTTATTTCCTTTTACTAGTATTGATCTGATTTGCAGGGTAGTATATTTGATATTGTTTTTAATTCCATATTCTATATCTTACTTTCAAAAGTAATCATAATACTTACCCCACGATTTCCCGAGTGACTCGAAAGGGGAAAGAGATTCGTGGTAGGATTAATCAGAAAACCAGATTTGTATAGTTGTTTTATTTTTTCTATCATTTTTTTATTAGCAGCTTTAAAATTAACCCCTCCTTGATTCCCCTATTGAGATCCACTTGGATCGAAAGAGGTTCTTGGAGGCTTTTCTTTTAAACAAGAACACATCTCTTAAAAACTTATTAAAATTTACAAGACTCTAGTGTGTATGCTCTGCACTTGGCTGTGGTTCATCCGATCAATCAAGTTGTATCAAAAGCACTGGGGTGACTAGCATAATTAGGACTCACCCTCCCCAATTAACAAACCATCAGGTGAAAATCCAACACCTCAATCGAACCTTTACGGTGGCAAAATACCCAAAGGAAGCGGGAACCTACTGAAAAGTGACCTCGGGGCGCCGATCTTTGTCACACCCTAATGGGTGCATTACAAACATAGCCCCAGAGACTCCATTTCAGCCCACATATTCCTTGCGGGTAGCCGTATAGGTTTTGTTTTGGACATACTCCAAGTACTCTCGAGTATATCTGGAGTCCCCCTTTTAGCCTAATTTAATCAATCCATACTTCAATTTTAACTTAAAACATACCAAGATGCAATTGCAAAACATTCATTCCAAGCACATGCAAGCACATTGATCTCTTTGATTTGACTCCATTATTAAGGCACTAGTCATTTTTGCTTCATATATATATTGTTTATCAGCTTTGTGCTTTCGTGTGTTATTTTCGTATCTTGTCATCTTCAATTGTTTATAGTTAAAATATTCGAACTCCTAAGTAACTGATTCAGTTTAACATCACCACACTAAGAAATCATCCTTAGTAACTTAATAGGGTCTACCCCCCTTGGCTCCGTTAGGAGTTGAGACTAAACGGAGGAGTCAAGAACAAGGTGACAACCTTGACTTGAGGCTTGCCCCCAAGGACACACCAAGTGGCTTGAAGATTTATGCCACGTGACCCAGGTGTGTGAAATGCGGCAACAATTTTTGGCGCCGTTGTCGAGGATAAATATTTTTATTCCCGAGTACGACTTAGCTTAACTTTTTTCTAAACAACTAAAAAGATAAAAAAAACTTTTGATTGATCTAGTCTTTAAAAAACATAAAAATTAAAACTCAATCCATCTGGCGACTCCATTGTCTAACATCCCTTCAAGAATTTCTACTCGAAGAAACCATCGACAATTATTCAATCCTCTCCCTGATCCTGAAAGGTTTATTAGGGAAATATTGAATAGGCAGACTTCTCGTAGAAACCTTGAGGATTCAGGAGACCAATCCATCTCAGATATCCATCACATATTTGTAGAGAGTCATGTTCACTAATCTCAAGAAATGATGGAATTTTACAAACCCCTTGACTTTTCTCAGATAGCAGGTGCTCCTCATAACATTTGAAAAGATGCTATCAAGAAGCTACCCCGATTCGAGGGAAATAATGCTACCACTGCCAGGACTCATCTCCGAAAGTTTGAAAGGCACCTAGTTAGTTACTGTGATGATGTTGCCTCTAACCATGAAGATATCAAAATGAAGCTCTTTGCTTTATCCTTAGAGGATGATGCTGCGGAATGGTATGAAAACCTTGGTGATGATTCATATAAAACCCTTAATGAATTCCTAGCAGGTTTTAAGAAGAGATGGGGGGAAAAGAAAGAACCAAGACATTTGCTTGCTGCCCTTCATAATATAAAGAAGATGGAGAGTGAAACCATGGATGAATTTAATACTAAGTTTAGGCATGTGGTTGCGGACCTCCCTAGAGACATCAAGCCAAGCGATGCCTCCATCTTGATATATTACATTGAAGCTTTCAGTGGTGATTTGAAATACCAATTAAGGGATAAAGATCCGGTCGATCTAAAAACTGCTCAAGATTTGGCCGAGAAAATAGAAAGGAATATGCAATCTTCAGGCAAGTCCAACATTCCAGGTTACACTAGGGGAAACACTTCATACAACGAAGAAAAGGGAAAATCCTTTGAATCAGAAGAAAAGGGAACCTCTAAAGACCCCATGGAAAAGATAGCTAGCATGTTTGAAAAAGTGATGACAAGTCAGGACCAATTCATGACAAACCAATCTGTGCAAATGAATAAAATCCAGAACAGAATAACCACACTGGAAAGAAATAATGGACCTAGGAATTTTCAGCCAAAACAGAATCAAGTGTATCAAAAGAAGTTTCCTCAGCAAGAGCCTAGGATTCCAAACCAGTTAGACTCAACTAACCTAGTAGATGAAGTAATTCCATGGTGTAGACCTTGTCATCAATTCCACCCAGAAAGCACTTGTTATGTTGTGAATCATGTCATGGAACATGGACTTCCCGAGATTAGTAATCAGGAAACAAATTCAAGCAAGCCTGATCATATATACATGGTAGGCCAGGCCTACCCTTTGTCCCCATCCAAACAGTACAAGCCTGAGGATGAAGCCATTGCAGAATCTTATAGTGAAACTTATGATGAAAACTGTAATATGCATGATGGGACTCCTATGTGTTCTCCTTATAATGATGACAGTATGGAAGGTCTACTACCTTGTGACCTTTTCTCTGAAGAAGATGAGTATGAAAATGAGGACAAGTATAGCTTGGAGCATGATACAAGTGATGAAGATTCCCTTATCCCCGACAAAGATGTTGATGAGGATTCCTGGACATTCATGGAAAATCCAGTCTATGACATGAATAAAGAGGAAAATAATGAACCAAAAACTTTTGATGGTTTTGTTGATTTTTCTGTCTATGACATATCTAAAGAAGAGAGCATGGACCATGTGGCCTTGGGAAACTTTGATATGAAAAAGGAGCATGCAGTTTATGCACATTATCAGTCTGATACATATATCAATATCAGTAATGAAGACAGAGAACTCAATATCGGAACCTGATATCAGCAATGGGGAATCCATCACATTTAACATAGATGATGGTGATGACTATTGGGATTTTTGTGGATATCTTTTTAAGAATCCTATCTATGCTATACCCAGCGAGGGGAGTGTCTATTTAGAGATTTGTGGAAGTCCAATCTACTATAATTCCATAGAGGGAAGAATGAATCTGGAGACCTTGGAAAATACTAGTATGGAAAAGCAGCATTCAAAACTCTTATATGATCATTCAAAGTCATATCATGCAAAGCCGCACAAGGGCATTAGTAATGAAGATATGGAGAAGCCGTTTTGTGAAAAGATGGATGTGAAGCAGTTATTAGAATATCAATATCAACTATCATCTTCACATATAGAGTTTTCTCATGACTTGGAGCTGCTTGGGGCTTATACAGTGAATTATCATCTGCTAAGCCTTGATGATCAGTATGATGGTGTATTCAATCTGCCTCATCATTCCAAATTGTACATCAACCCTATCCAGTCTTGGATAGAAGCAGCCTGTGCAAGCACTTACCAGTTTGGGAGGAATTTTGACTACATTATTCATGCCTATGATTTCCCATCCATCCCGCCCCTTCTGGATCATCATGCAGGTTTGCATTTTCTGAATAAAGTATCCTTACTTTGGCTGGTAACCAAAGACAAGGAAAAAAAAAATTATGTCAATAAAATGCTTAGGTGGTTACATTGGATTTCTGATTACACTTAACCCTTTTTATATCATGCTTAGAGTAGGAAAATAAGCTCTTTGAAAGAGAGCATTTACTTTCTGCATTTCTATCTTTAGCTATAATAAAACTTTGCTTCTTTTAGTTAGTTACATCTATTTTGTTTAAATAAATCAGCTTAATGGTTCATTTGGTTTTTCATAAAACTTGTGATACTGAGGTTTTTCTTGTCAAGTTGAGACGTTTTTGCAGGGTATCTAAACCAGAGATTCTGGTGTTCTCGTATCCTCTCCTTGCCTTAAAGACCAGATCAAGCACACGTCCCATAGTTGGAGCCAGAATGTTACCACCTAAGTTGTACTTAGTGGTTTTTATCAAGTGATCCCGGTGAACCGGATAGGGATAACTTGTTCGGACTTCAAAAAGACCTTTGGAAGTACTTCTAGGAAGTGCTTGTTGTACTATATCACATGTTCATACCCCATGCGGGAATTGTAATAAATGTTCTAGCATGATAGTGTCTGTAAAAGACTTGGTCTCTTAGACTTCATTTTTCAATCTGATCAGCCCAGGGTGTTTTTTCCCTTGGTTATTATTGGTTGTTGA
>LPNX010515050.1:11630-21954 GCA_001517045.1 Pseudotsuga menziesii
TCAACACGTTTTTGTCTCAACTGGATGATTTTTGGTGCATTATTTAGTCAAGAGGTTGAGGTGTTAGTCAGATCAGCCCCCTGATTGGCAGTTGCACTCAGTGAGACTCAGATCTGGCTCAACTAGACACATATCAGGCATTGATGGACTCTCCATCAGTTGATTTCACTTGATTCCATGAGTAATTGCGCCCCCCCTGGGCTGGATGGCATGCAAATTGTATATATCCAGGCACACCCTCCTCTTCCAAGCTAGTTAGAACTGGATTGAGGTGTTATTGCTCTTGTACTGTATTGTTTTTTCATTTCGAAATAAAGAAGGTTTGGAGGCAAGATCTATGGTGTAATTCTCTTCATGTGTGGATGTTGATTTTCAAATGCTTATGAGGTATAATCTGCTTTTGTTTATCATTGCTTTGCTGGTTAATTGTTGGCCTTGAAGGAGAGAGCTCCCTCCTGTTAGGGTAAGATTGTATTCTAGTTTTATTTATGCTCTTACTGCTGCTTGTTCCAGATCTATTGGATTTGTATGTATTTTAAGTTTAATTGCATACTTTCCAATCATCTCTTTCGGTAGCACCTATGTTTTAACCATCTGTTTGTGCAAGGGTTTTCAAGTTGCAGGTGATCTCGCTGGTAGAAGAGGTTGATCTGGTTTGAATCTTCCTCATCTTCAGTATCTTATGAATGACATAGTCCCTCAGTGTTCCACCAAAGAAGAATCCAAATCCCAACATTCCCAGGCTTCAAGCACTCTTTCTCTCTCTTCCTCCTTTAAAAATTTATTAAACTTTCCTCAAACTGTTACTTTAAGGTTTATTTTTAAATATGATCTATCTCATCAAGAAAAGCATACATAGATCTAATTAGCAAGATCCCTTGAAATTTCTAGATCTTAGTTTCATTGTGCACATAAAGTTCAAATTCAAGAGATCTAGCTAAATTGCCTTAGTTTCGCAAGTAGTTTATTGAAAAATTCATAGCTTGCTGTTAAGGTAGTTTCATTTGCTGTTCAATAATTTCAATATTCTGCAATATCAGTGCTTTTAATTGGCTGCACAAACAGCAAGCCAAGATCCCAAGGAAATCTTGCTTTCCTTGGTTCCTTTTTCGTCGGTTTAGCTAGTTTAATTTCATTAATTTTTTGAGATAAAGCAGGCTGACCCAAAGGTACTCTTAAAGTGATTTGGGGAATTTTTTATTCTAATTCGCTCAATGTCATTTAGTAGGTCTAACAGAGAATAAAGGAAGCTTCTGTCCAAAGTGGCTTTTGGAGCGCTCAAATCCCCCCAGGGGTGTCTCTTTTGTTGCATAATCTATAAATTTTTTGTATAAACTGTAATATCTTGGTTTCATCCTGTATAAGGACCAAGAAATCAAATTTTTATCATTGCTTTGATATTGTAACCTCTGTAATAAAATCATCCTTTGAATAGGATCTTTCGAGCCCATTCCCCATCCCCCCTGGGGGGATTCGTGTTGGTGCCATTTTCATCGTTCTCTGCTTATTTCCTTTTACTAGTATTGATCTTATTTGCAGGGTAGTATATTTGATCTTTTTTTTAATTCCATATTCCATATATTACTTTCAAAAGTAATCATAATACTTACCCCACAATTTCCCGAGTGACCCGAAAGGGGAAAGAGATTCGTGGTAGGATTAATCAGAAAACCAGATTTGTATAGTTGTTTTATTTTTTCTATCATTTGTTTATTAGCAGCTTTAAAATTAACCCCTCCTCGATTCCCCGATTGAGATCCACTTGGATCGAAAGAGGTTCTTGGAGGCTTTTCTTTTAAATAAGAACACATCTCTTAAAAACTTATTAAAATTTACAAGACTCTAGTGTGTATGCTCTGCACTTGGCTGCGGTTCATCCGATCAATCAAGATGTATCAAAAGCACTTGGGTGACTAGCATAATTAGGACTCACCCTCCCCAAGTAACAAACCATCAGGTGAAAATCCAACACCTCGATCGAACCTTTACGGTGGCAAAATACCCAAAGGAAGCGGGAACCTACTGAAAAGTGACCTCGGGGCGCTGATCTATGTCACATGGGTGTGTTACGAACATAGCCCCAGAGAATCCATTTCAGCCCACATATTCCTTGTGGGTAACCGTATAGGTTTTGTTTTGGACATACTCCAAGTACTCTCGGGTATATCTGGAGTCCCCCTTTTAGCCTAATTTAATCAATCCATACTTCAATTTTAACTTAAAACATACCAAGATGCAATTGCAAAACATTCACTCCAAGCAGATGCAAGCACATTGATCTCTTTGATTTGACTCCATTATTAAGGCATTGGTCATTTTTGCTTCATATATATATTGTTTATCAGCTTTGTGCTTTCGTGTGTTATTTTTGTATCTTGTCATCTTCAATTGTTTATAGTTAAAATATTCAAACTCCTAAGTAACTGATTCAGTTTAACATCACCACACTAAGAAATCGTCCTTAGTAACTTAATAGGGTCTACCCCCCTTGGCTCCGTTAGGAGTTGAGCCTAAACGGAGGAGTCAAGAACAAGGTGACAACCTTGACTTGAGACTTTCCCCCAAGGACACACCGAGTGGCTTGAATATTTCTGCCACGTGACCCAGGTGTGTGAAAGGCGGCAACAGGTATATACCAAGACCTGTACTACCATAACATGAAGGGTTGTGGCCAAATGACAACATAAGAAATAAGAAATAATTTAAATGGGTTGAGGTTAAAGGGAAACCTTATTGGAAAGAGAAACATAAGAAATACTTTCACCAATACAATCATATGGGAATAATTTCATGTGTGGATGCATAGGCACTTGTGGCTGCACTGTTTGTTTTTGGAGATTCCACTGTCGATGTTGGGAATAAAAACTATATGTTCATGCTTGTCAAGTTTAATTTTCCTCCTTATGGCAGATATTTTGATACCCATACTCCCACAATCCTCTTCTACGATCGAAGAATTTCCACTGATTATGTTGCTTAAACACTAGGGTTTACATATTTACCACCATCATATTTTATCCCGCAAGCTTCTGGTGGAAATCTATTCACTCCTGTGAAATTTAATGCTACGGAATTTGACATTTATGATAATACAACACAACTCTACAATGCAATATTGTTGACACAACAACTACAATATTTTCAACAGTACCAATTGAAGCTAAAGAGATCTGTGGGAAGAGCCAAATTTTCTTCCATTGTGTCTCAATTCATGTACATCGCTAGTGATGGTGACAATGATTTTGTGCAGAACTATTACATAAGTTTTGATCTTCTGAAGCAGTACATTGTTCCATGGTTCATGGAGTTCCTTATGCAAATGTTTTCACTTTTTTCTCATACGTTGTATCAGTTAGGGTCTCACAAAATTGGTGTAACTTCGCCTCCTTCACTAGGGTTCCTGTCTACTTCAATAACTCTATTTGGAAATTGTGAGAACTCCCGCATTAGTCGGCTAAACAACGATTCTCAAACGTGTTGACGTATTTGTAAATTCAGAGTGTATTCACTTGTATATTTTATATATTGTGTTTCGTTTTACCCTGGCATTCCTATTGGGAGAATCATTAATATAATAAAGTCATGTAACGTCATAGAGTTTAACCCTCCTTTGTAAGTCAGGGAAATAGTCCCCACAGTTGAGGGGTACTAGGGTTATTAGACTCTCTGAGCAATATCGGCCCTGGTAAGTAATTGTCAAGTGGAAAACTAGTATAAATAGAGAGTCAGACTCTATATTTGAAACACATACACTCACTCAACTATACCGCATGAGCGAGAGAAGAGGAACTCGCACAAGTGCAAGAGAGATCAGTTGTCAGAGATCATTTTTATGTTTTTTAGTTTTACTTCTGCTATTGGTGCTCATTCTATCTCTGAGAAAGTTTTGAGGTTTTCTCCTTTATGGTTTCCTTGAGGAAAACTCTTGTGTCTCACTACTACATTTCGACCAAAAATCCGACGGCCATCATGTCGGATTTTCGACACTTTCCTGTCGCATGTACGACACTTTGATTTTTTTTAAGCGTCGGAAACTTGTCATCGGTTATCCGACACTTAAGTAATCGTCGGTTAAGCGACACTTCAGTAACCGTCGGTTAAATTTAAAGCATCGGTTAAGAGACAGGATATCTTCGACGGTAGTGAAATTTTTTTGAGAAAATAGCCTTCATGCCGTCGGTTAAGGGACAGAAGGTCCATCGGATAAGCGACGGTTAGTCAATTTTTTTTTAAAAATATTGCAAAAAATATGGAGGATTCGTCGCTTAAGCGACGGTTATAGAGAGCAACCGTCGGATAAGCGATACCAAGAACTGTCGCTTAAGCGACGGCAGGGAATTTTTTTTTTAAAAAAATATTTCAAAATTGGTACAGGACGCACACCAAGTGGAAAATTGAATGTGGATCTCAATTGGTACAGGACGCACACCAGGTGGAAAATTGAAAATATCATGTGCAGTAGCACCAATCCACTCTCCAAGATCTTTAGCATTTGCAAGTGAAGTGGAAAGCGCAATAATACGGATACGATTTTCAATTTGGCTTGAAATATACCTCATTCTAGATACAATTACCTCCAGGATTGGACCACCCTCTCCTCCAATTAAATGAAGTTCATCCACAATGAAAAGGCTGACTTGCTGAACCAGTTTGCACTATTTCCATCTCCGAGACAAAGCATCCCATTTCTCTGGTGTGCTTATTATTATCTGGCCCTTTTCAAGGAGCTTCAAATCAGTTGCAGATTCACCTGTCAGCTCAACTACTTTCAGTTCCAATCCTTTTCCAAATTTTTGCTCCCAATCCCGATATCTCTCTTTGGAAATATCTTCTATAGGAGCAATATAGACACATCGAAATACACTGTCTATGCCTTTTTGATGCAATCATAGTAAATCAAACTCAGCACAGATAGTCTTACCGCTACCAGTAGGTGCTGCAACTAAAACGTTATCATCTGAGTTATAAAGCACAGTAAATACCTGAGTTTGAATAGGATTGAAGTGTCTAAATTGTTGATAAAGTGCTTCATATGAGGGATTTCTTAACGCAGACACAGGAAGTGGCTGCAAGTCTAGCAACTCAGAATTGGTACAAGACGCACACCAGGTGGAAAATTGAATGTGGATCTCAATTGGTACAGGACGCACACCAGGTGGAAAATTGAAAAGCTCATGTGCAGTAGAACCAATCCACTCTCCAAGATCTTTAGCATTTGAAAGTGAAGTGGAAAGCGCAATAATACAGATACGATTTTCAATTTGGCTTGAAATATACCTCATTCTAGATACAATTACCTCCAGGATTGGACCACCCTCTCCTCCAATTAAATGAAGTTCATCCACAATGAAAAGGCTGACTTGCTGAACCAGTTTGCACTGTTTCCATCTCCGAGACAAAGCATCCCATTTCTCTGGTGTGCTTATTATTATCTGGCCCTTTTCAAGGAGCGTCAAATCAGTTGCAGATTCACCTATCAGCTCAACTACTTTCAGTTCCAATCCTTTGCCAAATTTCTGCTCCCAATCCCGATATCGCTCTTTGGCAAGAGCTTCTATAGGAGCAATATAGACACATCGAAATACACTGTCTGTGCCTTTTTGATGCAATCGTAGTAAAGCAAACTCAGCATAGATAGTCTTACCGCTACCAGTAGGTGCTGCAACTAAAACATTATCATCTGAGTTATAAAGCACAGTAAATACCTGAGTTTGAATAGGATTGAAGTGTCTAAACTGTTGATAACTCCAAAAATTATCTTGCTACAGGCCAGTCTCTAATCAGAGAAGATATCACTTTCTATTTTAAAAATACCTGCCACACTAAGGGCTATAGATGTAGAAGAGAAATTGCCACCAACATTATTTTGAGTAAATTGTGTATTTAGCAAGAAGAGATGATTAGAAGAAACCAAGGCAGGAATAAAAACTTTCTAGCTGACAATTCTTCAGGGCCACATAACCTTTGTACAAAATTTGATAATCTAATGGCAGACAAAATTGTCCCTCTCTTCAAAGAGAAAATTTTAGAAGTTCAAAACACAGGCATTTTCCACCCTGCTTTCTATGCTACCTTTGTTGCGTCAGTGCTAAAATAAAGGGCATTGATGACTGTTGCAAGTGGGCCTATCTCATTGTGTTTTGTTAACGCTAAAGTTTATAGCTATAGTGTTGGCTGATAGAATCTACCCTTTAATTGCAGATATGATTTTAGCCAACCAAATTGGCTCTGTTCCAAGCAGAAAGATAGAGATAGCATTACCATTTTGAAAAAGGTGTTACGTGCGACCCATCTTTCTAAGAGACCATGCCTTCTTCTTAGACTGGGCATGGAGAAGGTTCATGGCAGATTGGAACAGGATTTTCTTATGTCAATAGTAAATACTACATGTAAGGGAGTCAATGGCAGAACATTTTATGGGTGGTGAATGTCAGAAAATACCTAGCAGCCTGGTATTCACTCTAGATAGTTACATTATTAGAGATGTAGCAATCCCAAATTCGAGCATTATGACCAAAAAGAATTGGTCCTGCAATAATATCAGCATTGGGAAGAGTGTGTGGATAAGCACTTTAATTTTGAATTCTCCATCATTTTACCATGATTGATAAGCACTTTCATTTTGAATTCTCCATCATTTTACCATGAATCAATGATGCTCTCAATTCCAATGTCAACCCCAATTGGTACAAGGCACTACACATTTCAGAGGTCCATTTACTTGGACAACATCCTACTTGGGAGGAGGCACTTTGTCCATCTTGAAGGAGGGCATCATGCCCTAGATGACATGGGATAGCTTGGATTCCTAGTTGGAGGTTTGGAGTTGGCTCAAGGACACCTGTGCTACAACAGTGTTCTTGCAAGTGCCACTAACCTAATGTAGTACATGGTGTACATGGGCAAAGGAGTCTGTGTAGGATTGGAAGTTGGGATGGAGTGGTGTGGACATACCTTGAGTTGCTATATCATCTTGGAGTTCATATTGTGTACAACATCACCTTGGACCATGACATGTGTACCCTTGAAATTCAAATGGTCAGCACTATTTCTCATGCAGCTAAATTCCACACAGTAATTAGTAGTGACAGTAATTTGCGGCTCCACCAACTTGGCATGCCTATTAGTATTATCACTCATACTTCAGTGAAAAGAAGTTTAACAACTTGTGTAATGCTTTTCATATTGGCACTCTTATAAAAACATTCATAGAAGCAACTAGTAAGGGAATTTTCATATTAGCAACTCATATGGTAGCAACAACTTCATATATATGTATTTATGAAGAGATGTAACCTAGTCAGATCCAACCATGTAGTGCAGACAACTCCAGATTGTAAGGAAAGATCAATGATGCATCTTTCACATAAGGATGACTTAAGTGAGGGGATAAAGCATGCCCAACAACCTTCCATGCAGTTGAAACTCACATGATCAGTGCCATTTATCAAGCAGTAAAAATCCACATAGTTCTGATGCCCTAATCTATAGCTCCACCAACTGGCATGTCTATCATCACTCATACAATGTTTTTTATATTGGCACTCATACAGCACCAATCATATTAGAAAATCCTATAATAAAATTCATATTATCAACTCATAAGGTGACATCCTGTGTAATTATTCATATGGGGCTGTTCAGGATTTCTGAACTTTTCCATGTCTTGACAAGAGTCGAGAGGTAAAGCTAATGCTAGTTAACACCCCATATAAATGCAGGGTAGCTATTAAAAAATGCATGGCAGCTATGTAAATGATAAATCAAACCTCCATTAATACATATGGGCAACTGCTAGCAATGTCATATAACCATATCCTTTATGTATATTTATTTAAAATTACTGTTTTAGAATAAAGATATTTAAATATTTTATATATTTATTTAGATCTTTACATATTGATTCTGTGAATCGTTTCTTTCAATTTTTGTTGTCTTCGTCTACTAGAAACAGGGGGAATCTACCAGCTACCCATGAATATTGTTCAAACTCTGTACCTGTTAGTTTTCATGTTACTCCGAAAGTGTTTGCAACATGTTTTTGGGGTACATGTTGTATGCTCAGCCATCATATGGTCCAAGATGGAATTGTGCATTGGAGATGGTCTGTGCTGGATTTGAACAGTGGAGACATATTGCTCAGTGGTTTCTTGACCTCAATTGGTTGCTTACTTGGCATTCTTCCCTAGGGAAATGGATTTCTCTTGCGTGCTTGGTGTATGCCCTTCAATGTGACCACATGCAGAGGTCCATTTACTTGGACAACATCCTACTTGGGAGGAGGCACATTGCGGCTCCACCAACTTGGCATGCCTATTAGTATTATCACTCATACTTCAGTGAAAAGAAGTTTAACAGCTTGTGTAATGCTTTTCATATTGGCACTCTTATAAAAACATTCATAGTAGCAACTAGTAAGGGAATTTTCATATTAGAAACTCATATGGTAGCAACAACTTCATATATATGTATTTATGAAGATATGTAACCTAGTCAGATCCAACCATGTAGTGCAGACAACTCCATATTGTAAGGCAAGATCAATGATGAATCTTTCACATAAGGATGACTTGAGTGAGGGGATAAAGCATGCCTAGCAACCTTCCATGAAGTTGAAACTCACATGATCAGTGCCATTTCTCAAGCAGTAAAAATCCACATAGTTCTGATGCCCTAATCTATAGCTCCACCAACTGGCATGTCTTTGGCAAGGGGACATGGTCTCATTGACTCAAAAAATATTTGGATTTGTCCCAATACTATACTATTGACTAAATGAACAAGCCGCTGCAAATCCCTATCCAAAAAAGCACATTGAATTTAAAATATCAAACGTCAAGAAGATGGGAGAAATAAGGCATTCGAATTGAAAATTAGTATCAACTTAATAATTCAATCTTTTGGAATACTATTAAATGACAGGTAACAAACAAGGAATGTCTAGAGCCATCATCATCCACAACAATGCTAATGGCCCATGGGAATCAAATCTAGAAATAGGAAAATGTGTGAAGCAAAGCCCTACCCTTTCCACATAATTACCAAGAATACAGAATAAGAAATTCAGGTGACAAGATACCACACAAAACCTTCTATCCACATAATTCATACTGTTGCACTCCATTCAATCCCCTTCTATGCCCTTACAACAAAAAATTTGGTCAATGTTGGTCTTGGGGTATGGTAAACAACATCATCATCATCAATGAATCATTTCACAGAATTAGCTTTTCCTATTACGTTTGACACAATAATGTTTTCAGACTCATAAATCTCTTTTCAATCAAGCATATATGTTTGCTCAAATAATCACTAAGACACCTCTGGCTGATAAAATACCCTTAACTTTCTAGATTTTAGATAGAAGCCCCAGGAAACACACCTAAAAATCCATGTTTTCCACCCTAAAATCCTCTTTTGCAACTATCCTTTTCCAACTTGACAATATCCTTACAGCTATTCAAGACAATATTCACAATCTTGTACACGGATAGAACACATACTGGCTGTGAAGAATATCTAGCTTGTAGTCTTCATAGATAGCATGTAAGATGTCTAGAATCTCCATCAAAATTTGTTTATGGTAGGATGGATCTTCAGTTGGCACTGCAGTTGATACCACTAGTTCAGTCTGAGTGGAATGTGTGGATGGCTGAAGAGCAGGAGGAAGAGAAATGCCACTGAAGCAAGGAGCCTTCAAATAATTCTTGTGCATTTTACTGCATAGCAAAAACTCCCAACCTGAATTTATCTTGACCTCCTCTTGTTTTAAATATGCAGAATTCATGTTTATTATCCACCCCATTATCAGACTAGAAAATGTCTCCCATTCAGCATCAAATTTGAAGTCCAAGCTGGATAATGGTGTAGAACAGTCGTGGCTCCAGAGTGATTTCCGAAAATGCTTAAACAACATAGGGCTAAGTCCTTCTGCCAGAGCACTGATACAATCTTCTGTAATCATGGAAATTGGAGCAGACCTCAAAGCACATCTCAATACCTGTGTACAAGAAACTCTATGAAAGATCCCAATCATTAAAAATAAACAACAAGTTAACAACTCGTAGAAGCAAATAAAAAATTATAAGAACTAGCAAGAGCAGAAGCAAGATAGAACCAGTAGTTCCATGACCAACCAGCAAGATTTCTTACACTAAATATTAATATTCAACATTGTCATCTCCTTGTTCATCTTTATCCAACACCATACTTTCCACAGACTCATTTTCACAATCTGTATCATTATCATCATCTATTTCATAACTCTGTGTTAATAACTCAATTAGCAACATCCCCATGCTTTTAGCACAATTTCATACCAACT
>LPNX010515050.1:22341-46117 GCA_001517045.1 Pseudotsuga menziesii
TTGTCCAAAGTAGTAAGGGTATACTCCATTCAAATAAAGATTTCTCCTCAGATTGACAACAGCATTGACAAATAATCCATGGCCAGAGCAATGATATGCTTCAGCCACTTCTTTTTCAGTGGCTTTCTAGCCCATGTCAGTGCCCACAAAATGCTGGTGTCAACATTCAAGAGCTGTTCCAGAGAATACATCATAAAACTGCAAAGAAATTAACAGCAAATCATCACCCATGGAAAAGATAGGATATTAAACAGAAATAAGTGTGCTTCACATATTTTCTAATTTCATAAATTTTAAATTTCAATGAAAATCAAGGTTGAAACAGAGCACACACCCTCTTATAATGGCCATGGTGGGCAATAACCTTGCACTGCAGCAACTACTTGCAGAACAGCTTACTACTCCAAATCAGAGAAACTAATAACTAGATCACTGCAGAAAATTGTAAGTTGTAACACAATCCAATGGACACACAAGGGTGTAGTGGATAAAATAGGGAATTGACAGATCAGGGGGGTTGAATTGGTCAAAATCGGCAGTTAAACCTTCAATTCCAAATACTGCCGTGTACTTTACTTCACTTCAACTTGAAAGCTTGGCCTGTTGGGATTTGTAGTAAGAAATAAATGTCATCTACATCGATCTCAATAGCAGTTTTCATAAGCATTGTTGTTGAAGGATTATGTTAAGTATTATTGTAAGTGTGATCAGCCTAAGCATGACAGCCATACCAAGATGCCATCATCAGCTATGGGGCGTATGGAGATGCATTTTGA
This sequence comes from Pseudotsuga menziesii, assembly GCA_001517045.1. Taxonomy (NCBI): domain Eukaryota; kingdom Viridiplantae; phylum Streptophyta; class Pinopsida; order Pinales; family Pinaceae; genus Pseudotsuga; species Pseudotsuga menziesii. The sequence goes on from LPNX010515050.1 coordinate 23,118, forward strand.
ACAGCAGACTCGGATGTTTGAAAATTCATAAATGAAAAGGCAGCTGTGAGTGTTGATGCTATCAAAAGAATTCATTTGTTGTCTTAGATTCATGATCAATCGGTTGATAGCTAGTGATTGATGATGAATTGGTTGGAGTAGATCTTCCAGCAGGGGTTGGAGGTGAGGACAATCATAAGTCTATTTGGGGGAGGAGGGTGGGTGGTTGGTACGAACGGATAAATTACTTAAATTGACTGAGCAAAGTATCAAGTTTATCTCTGAATTTTGGGGACTGATTCTGATCTTTTGACTATCCTGCAAATGTACCTTGACTTCCCATGCCATTGTAATGACTGTTTGGAAATGGGTTCTACAGCCATAAGATGATTTAGGATCCAAGGGGCTGAAAAAGAGGGATCTCCCCTGTTCTAAATTAGAACACAATTACTGACTCTCTAGAGTCTCAACCCTGAAGCTCAATTTCATGTGCCAAGTATTTAATGCCTTCTTGATCTCTATCCACTTAGTATTTAGCAATTTCTTGGACGCAGTCCATGTATTTAGCTTTGGTATGCACAGACAGGGATGGGGTTTGAATACAAATATATTAGTTGTGTGTCAGGGGATACCATTGTGTGAGAGTTTGAAACCTGTCCTGCATCTGTTGCCCCCCCTTTTTAACCCCTATTCATAGAGCCTCTGTTTTCAAATTGGGAGAGTCAAAAGACTGTTCTATCTCAGTGGAAAAACTCTCAAAATGAACTTATATTTTTGCTACCGCCAGTGATTTAATTGAGGCTCTGCCTAGAATGTGCCTAGAAGGGGATATAAAACTCATGCTAAACGTGCCCATAAGGACAGGATTCTATACAGTTGTAACAAGGGTCATACTAACGAGCTGAGGAAGCGATATAGCAGGTGCATTAATTCCTTTCTTTCCTACAAAGCGAGAATAAGTGGCATATGGAACTTAACCGTTAATACAGCCAGAGGCTAAGTGCGATTGTACTAACCGTGTATATAGCCAGAGAAGTGCCCGCATGCATTTTCATGGCATTTATGCAAAACATTCCTGTTTTGATGATCCCACGATGTGCAAGGGGGTTTCGGGGTCTCTGAATGGCAAGCATTGTGCATTGTATTAAATACAGTCGTCTTCGGAAGCGTTCCAACACCTAATCGCCAGAAGGTTACTGATTTGTACATCAATGACCATATAATTTTGCCCCATTTATCTTCTGAATCTCGAAATAAAAAAAAATTAGGCCTTGTCCCGGAAGCCCTGAAAAAAATGAACTTGTCTACATTTAACCTGCTCCAATTACTAAATATGTTGATAAACTAGTCTTAAATTAACATTTAGTCTGAGACACTTCTACCATTATATAACAAGAACCATAAAAATCGCAAATCCATTGGAACAATTGAAGCCATACAATACAAGAAACTTCAAAAACCCTGAAATCTATCCATGGGATCCGTGAAATTTTATTTTGCAGAGTATGAACCAAGCTGCTATTGGAATAAAATTTATAGAGCGCTAAGTTAGAATAGTAACAGAATGCAACTCGAGGTGAGGTCATTCTGATTGTTGGGAGCTACTCTTCTCTACTCTCTCCAAATCTTGCTTCTGAGAAACCAAAGCCAAGCCAGTGAGAAAATGGATCGTTCCCGCGCGCCCTTTCGGTTTTTCTTTGGTTTTTGGAATGACCTTTTTGACCAACGCGCCGTCGGTTAAGCGACGGTTATGACAATATCTGTCACTTAACTGATGTGTGTGGCCACATTTACAAAAAAAATACTTTCACTTTTTCTTTGATTTTTTGAATGACCTTTTTTTACCAACGTGTCGTCGGTTAAGCGACAGTTATGACAATATCTGTCGCTTAACCAACGTGTGTGGCCACATTTACAAAAAAAAATATATCTTTGTGATTTTTGGTAGGTTTAAAAGAAAAAATCCACGCGCCGTCGAAAGTAACCGTCGGATTTTGAATTGAAATGTAGTAGTGTCTCTTGTCTCTTATGATTATTGTTGTGCATGTTATTCTCTTAGATAAGATCCTATATCATACTGATTAAATGATAAAAAAATCTAACATGGTATCAGAGCTAACCTGAGAAGAAGACAATATGCAGTTGCAGAAGCTAGGTCTTCTTACTTTTTGATTCCCTCTCCACAAATAATCAGAAAAAATGAGTCTAGGCTAACTCTCCATTGAAGGGCGCATCTTTCGGTCGAAGCAGAATTTGATTCTAGACATTTTTCAGTTTTTGACCTGTCACTACTGCAGGAAATTAAGGCATTTCACAAAAGAGGAATTTTTGAGTGAGCCAAGAATAGGATTTCTCTCCTTATCAAAATAGAAATTTAGAGACCAAGATCAAAATTTTTGGTTGGGTAAAACTCCAATAAAGTCAAACCCTAATTTGACCCTTGACCAGAAAACCCTTAAAGACTAAAACTAGTCATTTTGGTGAATTCACTCTCATAAACCCCCATTGGAAAACTCTCATAAACCCCCATTGGTGAAACCAATTCTACTCAAACCTGCAGTTTTGGAAAAAGGACAGACGAGGCTACCTTTGTGAGAAGTTTTAGACGCATAGGAGCAGTAATTTCAGATATATTTTAGAAACGATATCAGGAAATTCTACAGAAGAAATTGAAGAAAAATAGGGCATGAGATATTTTGCAGTTCTGATCACATTTTTGGGAAAATGAGTATGTTGCTCAGGGACATATTTCTATCCAATCATATCTAAAAGATTCCAAGTTTTGAAAATTAGGGATTCTCTAACAAACCCTAGATCATCCAGATCTGAAACCAAGACGAAGACCTCAAATCGGTAAGATCTAATATTTTGCTATTTACATTTGAGGTTCTCATTTCAAAATGACCTATCACAAGAACTAGATGACAAGCTTGGTGAAGATGACAATTTCTAAGTATGGAAGTATAGGACCTCTGTGATCCCTGAATAAATTGACTTGGATCAGTTCTAAGGGCTAGAGGGAGATGTGGTAAGGCTAGAGCCAAGAGAATCATTGCAGATTCTATTAGAGATTATCTCTCATGTCTCATCTCTGAAGACACCAAAAGGAAGTGTTCAATGATATTACAAAGCAAACAAAGAAGAATAAGATATTGTTATAACCATCTTGAATGGCCTCCTAGGATCATGGGATTCATTCACTTGAGGAATGTGTTCCAGAAGTAAGTGATTACTTTCAGTAGACTCTAGGAAGAGTGCACACAAGAAGAAGCTCGACTCATAATAAGAGAAGAGAAGATAGGAGCAACTGAAGATCAAGCGCTCACGATTCAAAGAAGGTCCCTCAAGTGATGAGGAATATGAAGAACTCAACTCTTGAAGAACCTCTTATCCATATTAGCATTTGGATAAGAAATGATGGTGTTATGAGTGAAGAAGATGATGAATATGAAATCTCAATAAGGAGTCTACCCATGAAACAAATAAAGATAAGTATTTGAATTGTCTTTTCCTATATATCTAGTTGTTTATATGACATTGTTTAGTTGTAGATTGTTTGCATTAATGGAAGTATACTACTAATATGCATGTGATGGGTAAGTATCTCATGGTGCTATACAACTCTCCATTGCTACTTATCTAGAATGAAACCTTTTTGCTGACATATTGGATTAGTGCACAATCTCAATGATGTCATGGTAGAGATGGGAGGCATCTAGAAAGTTTTCGTGAGATATGGATGAATGTTGTATTGGATAAAATAGTTGCATGATTATATCTTTATGCATAAGAATTTACCATTATGAATATGCCTTATGAAATGTTTCTAACCATACAGCTGGTGCATTTGAATTGTAGGAAATATCGCATACAATCGCCAACAAGAAAAGAAGGATGAGACTTGTTCCGAAGAACAAGTGATGATACTTGAAGATTCACTCTAATAATCTAAAATAAAAAATTATGACTAGAATGCAATGTCATATACCTGAAGTAAAGTCTGTAGTATATTCCATATGGATCTACAAGATGCAGCATGCAGTAGACGGAAACATCCTGGGATACAAGGCTAAATTCGTAGCATGAGGCTTCTCACAGAAAGAATGCATAGACTAGGAAGAGACATTTGCAGCCACTGGAAGTCGAAACACATGACAGTCAGACTCATGTGTGCAAATTAAAGAAGGCCTTGTACAAGCTTAGAAGAAACCCATGGGATAGCAAATACATGAGGAGCTTGAATATCACCTAGGGTAATGAATATCTTAACCTTTGTTAAGAGGTTGAAGATGAAATCCTATAGAGGATGACAATCTCACAGATGGGTGCAAGAAGAACTTTTGAAAAAGGTTCAACATAGAGGATCTTGGTATCCAGTGACCCTAGATGGATCTAGGAGGCTACTTTTCACTCAAGTATAGAATGTTTCAATACATAGAGTACGAAAGGAGGATGAAGAATGATGCTCCATATCAGAGAGAGTGATTACAGAAAATCCGAAGGTTTGACATGGTATGATAGGATGGACAAATTATTGATGGCTCTAGGTTTTACTAAGAGCAAAGTGGACTCCAACCATTGCTCCAAGGTTGAAGGCAGAAGACCAGTGATGCTTCTATTATATGTCAATGACATGTTCCTGATAGGAAAAGAGGAACTCATTAAAGATGAAATAAGGAGACTTGTTGTCAAGTTTGAGATGAAATGCTTGGGTATGGTGCATTACTTTCTAGACATGGAGTTGTGGCAGAATGTAGATGGAATATCCCTAGAACAAGGGAAGTATGCAGTAGAGATATTCAAGAGGTTTGGGATGATGGAATCCAAGGCCATAACCACACCTATGGCATCAAACCTGAAGCTTCTAAGTGATGCTTCATCAAATTCAGTTGATGCCATGATGTATCATTAGATGATTTGTTCCTTGATGTATCTGATGAGTACGAGACCAAATATTTGCTTTGCTGTGAACACATTAAGTGAGTTCCTAACGGATCTGAGACATGTTCACCTAATTGCTACAGAGCATATTCTGAGGTACCTGAAGGGTACAGTTGACTATGGGCTCAAGTATGAAGTAAATTAGAATATTAACCTGGACGGTTCTGTAGATTTAGATTGGGCAGGTAGTGCCATTGATAAGAAGAGAACTTAGGGGTGATGCTTCAGTATGAGATCATGTGTGATATCTTGGCTTAGTAGGAAGGAGTTTTGAATGGCACTGATAATAGCCAAGAGAGGAGCATTGAAGCTCCAGTATGTGATTTATATTGAGATCTCTGGAAAGAGGGAGTTCTAGCATAGCCAGTGAGACAGGTTGTCTGAGCATAAAATCCTAGCGAAGCTTGTAGGTGGATCAGACATAAACAATCATGTAGGTTGTCCTCAGATGTAATCAGTCTTGGCAAAGCTCGTAGGTTATCCTTAGATGTAATCATCCCTGATGTAATTCTATGCTAGAAATGGCCAGAGTGAAGTTTGATTACTTCAGGGAGAAGCTTGGTGTTCTCGATATCAAGGTTCCTTCCAAGGGGAAGTGATGAGTCTATGAGCCTTTTTGACATGGTGTTAGGATTGGTTCCTCCCATGGTCAGATATAAGTAATGTTCCTTTCTGACATGGTGGTAGGATTGGTTCCTCCCATGGTCAGATATAAGTGTTGTGGATTTCTAACATTGTGGTAGGATTGGTTCCTCCCATGGTCAGATATAATTGGTGTGCCTTTCTGACATGGTTGTAGGATTGGTTCCTCCCATGGTTAGATGTAAGTGATGAGTACTACATCCATCATGAAAAAGGGTTGGATCTGTAGTGGAAATCCTTGCAAAGGCAAGGCACTACATCCATCATGAAAAAGGGCTGGCTCTGTAGTGGAAATCCTTGCAGAGGAAAGGTATTGATTGCATCCAACATGAAAAAGGGTTGGCTATGTAGTGGAAATCCTTGGAGAGGCAAGGTGCTACATCCAACATGAAAAGGGTTCTCTTTGTAGTGGAAATCCTTCCAGAGGTAAGGTACTACATCCAACATGGAGAACGGCTGGCTCTGTAGTGGAAATCCTTACAGAGACAAGGTACTGCATCCAACATGAAAAAGGGTTGGCTCTATAGTGGAAATCCTTGCAGAAGAAAAGTGCCGCATCTAGTTTGAAAAAGGGATGGCCCTATAGGGGAAATCCTTGCAGAGACAAGGTGTTGCATCCAGCATGAAAAAGGGTTGGCTCTGTAGAGGAAGTCCTTACAACGGAAAGGCAGTACATCCAACATGAAAAATGGCTATCTCTATTGACGAATACCTACATGGAGGATAGGCCTGCAACCAACATGAAAAAGGGTTGGCTCTATAGCACTTCCTATGCCCATAATAATTGAGAGATAGCACCATTTTCTTGATATAGCGGGAGCAGTGATGATGATGATGATCTAGTGATGATCCAGCTTTGATGATGACCCAGTGATGATCCAAAATTGATGATGATCAAGCTTTGATGAATGATCCAATGAATAAGACTTGTGATGATGAATTGTGTCAAGAGAATATTTTCCTAGTTAAGAGGGAGTGTTGATGTATTTGTAACTTTGAAATATATTCACTTGTATATTTTATATGTTGTATTTCTTTGTACCCTGATGTTCCTATCAGGAGAATCATTAATATAATAAATTCATGTAAATTCATAGAGGTTAACCCTCCTTTTTAATTCGGGGCAATAGTCCCCACAGTTGAGGGGTACTAGGGTTATTAGACTCTCCTAGTGAGGTTGGCTCTGGTAAGTAATTGTTAAGTGAAAAACTAGTATAAATAGAGAGTGAGACTCTCTATTTGAAACACATACACTCACTCAACTGTAGTGCATGAGTGAGAAAAGAGGAGCTTGCACAAGTGAGAGAGAGAGAACAATTGTCAGATATCATCTTTGTGTTTTTGGGTTTTACTTTTGCTTTTGGTGCTCATTCTATCTCTGAGGAAGTTGTGGGGTTTTCTCCTTTAGGGTTTCCCCGAGGAAAACTGTTTGTGTCTCTTGTCTCTTGTGATTATTGTTGTGAATCTTATTCTCTCAAATAATATCCTAGATCATATTGATTAAATGATAAAAAATCTAACAAAACATATAACAATCGACTTAAAGCTACAGTAAACAGCCTAGAGAAAAGTCTCTCGAGGTTGAAAATCGTAGTATTTGACATTTATATGACATTATATAACTTCATTCAGAATCCTTCCTACAATGGGTTTGCAGAGGCTAGGGGAGCATGTTGTGTAATAGGATTCATCGACATGAGTATATTGTGCAACCCTAGGTCAATAGGGATGTGTGCCAATGCTTCTCAATACATGTTTTTGGGACAGTTTCTATCCTGCCCAGGCTACTAACAAGTTTCTTGCCAATGCACTCATTATTCAAGGAATCTCTCTCATTTCATGAATCAGTCATGGCCGAGATCTGAGGGTTTATTTTCTACATAGTTTTTCTAGGTTTTCTAGTGCTCAACTTTGTTGTGATGAAGCTAACACAAATCTGTTTCTGCATTCTATTATGAGAACTGAAAGTTCTACTTTTGTGATTTTCGAATGAAATTTGATTATGTATGGTTTGAAACTTAAAACAAAAATCATATGGGAATAATTTCACCAATAAAATCATATGGAAAAAATAAAACCCATCAATTTAGAGGTTCTAAGGAAAATCAGTCCTATGCTCTGCAAAAAAATCCCCAATAAGTCCTCTAAAAATGGGGCTGGGCAATGTAGGATCTAGTGGAGAAAATCAATATAAGAATGATTTATTCTAAATGTGGACCTCTATTGTTCCTCAAGTGGTCTTTTATGTTCTTTATTAGGATCATCGTGTTGATTTCTGCTCTGGGTTTCAGCGTACCATTGCTAGTGCCTTAATATAGTGTTTACAGAGGGTATAGGAAGCTAAGGGAGAAATTCATGGCGGATTTGTTGGACATAGGATTGCTTTCTATTCGGTCCAAAGAATAGTTGGGTCTCTGTGGCAGAGGACATTCTTTGTTATAGAGGCGTGAAAGACTTCATTTCATGCTATAATGTGTCTGAGAATTGAATTCTTTGTTATATGAATGGAGAGGAATACAATCAACATTATGGGTTTTCAATATCAATGCACCATCCTTTCTTCATGCGCCTTCCCAAGGACTACACAATTCCCCTCACTTGGCCTACTGGAAGGGATGTCTTATGTAACCACAATGTCAAGATCATCAAGGGATAGTTGCTTTCCTTTGGAATTCTCTCTAAGAGGTATGCTACTATGTATTGTAGTATATTCCCCCCTTCTCATTGTCCCAGTTCTATTTACTGCTCATTTTGTATGTTGTTGAAGTAAATTTTACATTGCATACTAATTCATTATCGAAATTTGCATTTTTTGGCATTGCATCTCAGGTTTTCAGATTCTATTAACCTTGATCAATGAAGAAGTGAGCATGTTTTAGGTGTCCCCTTAGTTTGTATAATGTTATGATTAATTTTTAGCTCTCAAAGTTTAGAGATCCAGCATAAATCTCGGATTATTAGGAATCCATGTTTGTATAGTGTCTTGGGAGGTCAACCTCAGGAACTTGTGAATTTTTAGTCATCACAATTCCTAGCACTTTCCAAATCATCATGCACTAGTTTGGGGTGAACAGAGAAAGCCCACTAGTTTAGTACTTATGTGTGTGTGAAACAACAAAAGTAAATAACACCATAGGAGAAGTGAGAAAAAGTGTATCAAACAAGGATAGATCAAAAATCATACCACGAGAGGAGGATTTGAAATAAGCATAGATCGAATCTTGACCAATAATAGGGTTTAGGTTTTTAACCATTAGGAAATTAGGGTTTGGGTATTTTTTCATTAAAAATAATAATTTTGGGGGGATCCATGGGTCAAAAGAGCACTGGCTGTTTTAGGATCCATTTCAAAATTTTGGGATCCATTTCATGGGCTCAGGATCTATTTCCTTCTTCTATAAAATCATTTCCATGATGGAACCTAGATGGGTCATACACATAGGGAAGGTGCTTCTGGTAAGTGGGGGGGACACCTAAAAGCTTCCCATAAAAGGGAAATGCCCCTAATTTCTTGCAAAATGTTTGCTTTGCATTTTCCTAGGTTTCCCCAAAAGAGGATGTAGGGAAATGTATCCCATTGAGTTTCCACACCCCAAACTTAAGGGATTACATCCCCTTGTAACACTGGAAAACAAAACTCAATATCTAGGTGGGAATGGGGAAATCTAAAAATTGCATTTGCAAGACAATGTAAGCTTTGGAAAAAAATTCATTTTAGACTTTATGCCACTTCTTCAGGTCGAGGTTCAGTTTTGGACCTTGGGACATCATTAATTAAGGTTTCAACATTCAAATATTAATGACATTAAAGCCAACTGAAAAGGCCTTGCATAAGACAATGGAAGTTAGATGGTTTATCTCAACAAAGTTTTCTTTTCCACTATGATGTTTTAATGAATTTTCTATACGAGTGCCTAGTTGCCAACAAAACTTGAGTTTAGGAATTTAGGCTTGATGATAGAGAAAAATTGAGATAGATATTTTTTACTTGAGCATAAATGCAAAGAACAGCTGCGTGATATTCACACACTCATTTGTGGTTGTGTTTTGAGCAAATTGAATAAACTAGAAATGTTGCAAATGGATAATACCTAATTAAGTAATTCAAAATGAATGTAATAATTATATTTCAATAAGAGACTTAGAAATTGTGAAGTATATCATGAAACAGTTGAGGCTTCTATGATTTAGAATATTACAAGGTACAACACGAGGGAATACCTAAAGGATCCTTAAGGTATAGATGGGGGAAGATGTGATGAAAGAAGAAAAAAATTGAAAATTTGAAAACTTTTAGATGCAGAAAGAGAAGAAATCGATGATAACAATAAAATAACCATTAAAGACACCATCTAGTTAATCCTCTAGTAGAAAAAAAGTAAGTAGTTTATCTTTGGTTGCTAGAGAAGTTGAACAATTCCTTGCATGAGTGTTGATACCTATAACTTAGTCTTAACACTCTGGATTTTGTTCAGCTATGATATGATGTAGAATATATTTTATTTAGATAATTTTAATGTGAAATATGTTTGTACTTCTATCATATTTGCAAAAACCAAATCTCTCTTTGCTTAGTATTCTAGATTCAAGTTTGAAAATTTTTCTCCATCAATTGTGCCTGTTTTCTAGGTTTAGGAATGAAAATGGGGATAAAAATAAGAAGAAATTGATAATTAGGTAGGGAATGGGAACTTTAAGGCACTAGCTACACTCCTACAATAATCTAGAAAATTAAAATTAGAAATTCCTATCAAAACATTAAGTAAGGAATTCTAGTTCTGAAAACACTCCACACTAAAATATTCATAGCAAGTTGATATTACAGTAACCATTCACACCTCTTTCTATTAACTCAAAATTGGAAGGTTGCATAGAAACTCACTTTCCAAAACTCCAAGATACTATTCCAAAACTCTACTCTATCTCTATTTTATAGAATATGAGAGATGATAGTTGATATAGGATGATTATTGACAATTTCCCTTTCCCACTCTTCTCTGGAAAATTGACTTTTGAAGAACAATGTTTGATTATTTGAGGTTTTTGTTGACTGTTATTGGAAATTATTTTGTCTAGATTTTATTTTTAGAGATTAGTGATAAATAATAAACCACAGATTTTGATAATTCTATACAAAATTATTTCAGTTTTCATAGTTACTTGAGTGTTACAGTTTGTCCTCAGTACTTGCAGAGATACAGGTAATACATAGAAATTTACAAGATATGTTAACAATCAATGTCATATTTTATAGTTATTTTGCATCTCAACCCAGAGAAATGATCATTTATTCTATTCATATGGATCAATACTAATCCATTGTCAGGATTTGGTTCCATGTATTAATTTAGGAAGTTAGTTTGGTTTTAGGGGTCAATGGCTTCCATCTTACAATTATAATAAAATGTCAAAATCTTAACGGAGTTACACATGCCATCATGTCCAAGCATAGAAGGACCCCAATCCCAATGGTAGGATATACTCATGTACATGGAACAACAATAGTAAATAATCTAATTATGTCACTCCCCATGAAGAAATTGTGTGCTTGTCCGTGATCATGTAAAATATCATAATGTATGCAATGTGCTTGCAATATTGATTGGTCACATCACTACCTTTGGGAGAATGTATTTACATATAAGAAGTTGGGATCTATGAATAGATATCAGCTTGCTATCTCTTGTCTAATGTTTGTTAAAGTCGGTTTCCATGGATTTATCATTGGGTTTTTACCAAATTCCACAATTTACAGATCTTATACAAACCTAGTGCCAATAATGAGATATGTCTAGGTGTTACGAAATACACAGTCATTTACAAGGTAGGTCGAATTATCGCAGCTTCCTTTATGTTCGACATAATGAACCAAGATAGAATTGTGGAGCTGTACTTGCCATTTTTTTTTATGGCCAATGGGTGGCATGTTCCTCCCATTGTTCCTCAAATCAACAACCATGGTAAAGAGTGTATTAGGGATATTCCCTGTTATATTGTTTCTTCTCAAATATACGATTCAGGACCATTAAGTTTTTTATCACTCTAGTACAATGTAGGAGGAAAATTCACACCCTAAATCCTGATTGTATTGTAGTCCTCTTGCATTTTTGTCGTGCATCAAATTTAGAGATAATTCCATACAAGTTCCATCTATTGTTGTGAGGTTTTATATTGATTTGAGAATTTGTAACTAGTTAATCTCTTGGGGAATGTCTCATGAGACCAAATTGTTTAACAGCCCAAATAAAACATAAATTAGAGCAGTGCTTCTGATCAATTTATTCCATGAAAGATCAAGAAACTATAAATATTTACAATTATGCAGTTAATTGGGAACCTAACATGTAATGCCACGGTTTCCATTGGCTAAATATTAAGCTATTAAGCTATAATACATATAGGAATATGCCCACCCTAAAAATTGATATATAGAATCAAGGTTGGGAGTTTTTTTCACTATTGAAAAACATTTAGTGAAATTATATTTTTAATCGATATTTTCATTTGATCTCCTTACAATAAAATAATATTTTGTGGTTTCTAGATCCACAAAATTTTCCAAGGGTCAACAAAGAAATATTGAATATTTCTAGATTCATGCTTTTCTCCAAAAATTAACAAAAAAATATGTTTATAGCTTCTAGATCCATACTTTTATCCAATTATAATGTTAAAATAGGCATTCATAATGTTCCTCAAAAGCTAGAAATCACTCTTCCTTGGAATATTGCAACAACATTTGATGGTAATTATACCACGTATATTATCCTTCATGGAATGCTCCTCAAGAGAGTGATTCAAACCTCTTAAAAATACTAAATAATTCCATGTATATTCTTTATCAAGGACGGTATTACCCTAAAAAATCTCATTGAAATGCTCCAAATATGGATCCTGTGGATCACCTCTGGATGCATGTACCAAACATTGATCTCTTGGATATATGTGCAATAATCTCCTCAAAACTTGTGCATTGGATGCCTCTTCAATGATGTCAAAAGTGGTGGGGTGTTCCTTCCATAGTTGAATTTTGACCTTGGAGAATAAGAATTTAGACCATAGTTATGAATAATCCTTTGAATAAATTCCTCCAATGATATGCATCCTAGGGCTATGTGCATAGGATTTTGTTGAGACATGAATGCCATTCCCCCTTAAACATGGCTTCCTATGTATAACATTTCTCTAACCATACCTTCAAAGCATAACCGCCATTTATCTTCTTCTAGGCTAGGGATTTCTACATACTAGGCATTTGATTGTGTTCAAAATTTGTTGGATTTACACCCTTATCATATTGTTGTGCCCTTGCTCAACAGCCTTAAAAAACATTATTTCATCAAACAAAATCCTATTTTGTTTTGATGAAATGTTCGAATTTCCGAAAGCAAATCTAGTGAATCACCAGCTACTGAAACAATGAGATTCTGCGAGCTACTGAATCAATGAAATTTAATGTTTTTTAAGCAGCCTTTGCAAACTATAGGTTATTTGAAAAAATCACCATTATCGAGTTATTAGTTTGGATAGATTTAGATTAAAAATTAAGGGAGGAGTATTAATGATCTTCATGTCCTTTTGCCATAAACCTAATCTTCAAACCTTGTCCAAACGTTTCTCACTTGATCTTTACCCTCTGATTTTGTTATCATAGTCATTATTTAGGTTGTGAACTTGGATGATTGATTATAGTTTGGTTCGGCATGTCATCATAGGTGTCGTTCGAATATTAAATAATGGGTATGTGTGATCGGTTTATTGAAAATTAGATAAGACCTAGAGTATCAAAAGCTTAATGATTTAGGCAAATGCGTCTTATCCTAGGTTTATCATTTGACATCCGAATTATATTTGCTCATGTTATTAATGTTTAGGGCTGATTGTTATAATGTGCCCCATGCTATGAGGATTTTATTTTGGGTTTCATGGTTATGACATGTTCTGTCTAGCACTTGTATATTAACCTTTGAGTCTTGAATGATCCAAGCACGAATATTAATCTCGACCTTATATAATATGATCTATATTGTCACCTATATTATTGCATGCGAAGGGTCGAAGTTGACATGATGGTTATGCTACGTGCCCCATGTAATTTATTTGCCACCTTCGAAGGAAATGATGTTATACCTTAAGGTCTAAGCATCAACGTTCAAATGTTTTAATCCTTACTATTGTTTCCACTCATGCCATCGCCTCCGAAGTCGATCCACCTGCTGTAAGGTTGATCTGCTATCATTGCGCTTGTACTCGAATCTGCCCATCACATTCAATGGTTAGTACGTAACCAACGTCATGGTTTCATGATCGGTTAACACCTGTAGTGTATGCAATGAGTGGTCTTATGTCAATAGCTCGGGGTAAATAATGGCAATATCATTTCGATTTGTATTTGTTTGTCATCATTTCTCATTGTAACTGCCTGTTTGTGTTATCATTCCCTTCATGCCAAATTTTCAGGATTTTCGACTGCGTTTGCTCATGGTGAAGTCGTTTTATGAATGTTTAGGGATGCATTGCTTAAGGTTTTTGCTCGGTCTGCACCTTGAGTGTTCACTCTCTGGTTCTCTGTCATGTTGTCAGCTCGAGTACCTTGTATGGGTGATTTTACATGCCTATGAACAGTTAGTCATGGTGCCGGTGGTGAGAGTCGAGCCTTGTGAGATGAAATTGCTGGATTCAAACCCTGAGCTGTTAGCAAAGGTCAAGGCTGTCGAATGGCTTCGGTTTGTTAGTAAGTTCTCAGATTCAAACCTAAAAGTCACAAGGGTGTTCACTATGTCCTTGGTTGAATTTCAGGCTGTAGTAGGTGACCTCCGTTTTTTAGTGGACGAGCGATCAGTTGTGCTTGCCACTGGTCTGTCACTAACAGGAGAGAGGTGGTTTAAATATAAGTGAATGGCCATTACTAAGTGGTGGAAATTACTGAAAAACCCCTGTCAAGAGGTATCATTCCGAACTGGAGTAGGGAGAAATACTTTAAAAAGGAATGGCACCCGGTCTTGGACTTGATACACAGGTACGTGACCTGTGAAGGTCACCTGTCTTCAGCCTATGTTTACCATCTACGCTTGATGTCTGTTTTTATTGGTTTCCCACTTAATCTACCTTACTATCTGGTGCAAAGTCTATTTAAAATGTCCTCTGCAATTAAAAAGGGCCCGAAGCATGTTAGTCATAGCTTGTTCCATCATGGCTTGGTTCGAATGTTAATTGAGAGGGAACTGTCGAAGTTAAATCAGTCATGGGATGAATTTGTTGATTCTAATGGTTTCTTGTCCTTTTGCCACTGTCAGTTTGACAACCCCGAGGAATGTATCTGGCATCAAGAGCCGAATCAAACTTCAGTCTCTCCTTTTCGTAAACCTCTGTCGAACCCTACCAGTCATATGAGCCCCAACCCTTGTATTGATCGTGTGGCTACTCCGATAAGAAGTCATGTTACTCCTCTGGTCTCTAAACGCATGAGAAGGTCTACATCTTCATCACCGGTTACACTAAAGAATAATGTGGATCAAACATGTAATCGGGAAAGTCGTAAGCCGAAAGCTAAAGTGATGGGTAGGTTTAATAGAAGCATGGCCAAAGGTAAAGTTGTCAAACCACCTATGAATGATGGTATTCGTGTCGAGACTGTTGTAATAGACGATGAAGAAGATCACCCAGTTTTGTATGTTGATAACTATAATGTTGGTCCTGAATCTATCTTGAATCCTGTTGAGGATAGTCCTCCCGTGTTTGATAAGGATGTTCAGCCTGATCCTGTTGTTCATATCCCAGTTAAGGGGCAAGATGTAGATACAAACTTGCCAAGTTCGTATCAAGCTGGGGATGTGATTCCTCCAATGTTCATTACCTGTTTGTTGGATAAGATTCACAACATGGAAGGTAGGGTGACTGAGATGATGACTCATCGTGATGTTGTGGAGGCCGAGAATTTGAAGTTGAAAGAGCAGTTAGATGCAGACAATAAGTCTTTGCTGCGTGTTAAAAAGCATAAGAATAGGCTGATTAGAAGGGTATTAAAGTTGCAAAATGAAAATGATAGGAATGAAGAGAGGGTACGAGATCTTAATGCTCAAATCACATTAATGCAGTTTAAGGGTCAGTCATCGAATCCAACAAAGGGCATTAACATTCAGGTGTTTAATCCACCTGTGAATTTATAATGGGTTGAAATGCACTTGTTTTGGATTACAGGTTTGAAGTTTTGATAGATTGATAATCAAGTTTTTACTTACAGGTATTTTGTTTTTGTTAATTTAGTTATTATTTAGTTGATTTGATTTTCTGTCTGATTGCGTTTTAATTATATTTATTTTGTATGTAGTGTCGCAGGTAATCTAATGGATCTTCTTTCCCGGATTTTGATAACCGCCTATTGCCTAGACGATCCCTATATAATTGGGAATAAATCGATTTTACAGGAGCTACTTTCCAGGTGTTGTTACATGATCTATGTTCTGATGTTTTGATTCACTGTTAAGAATCGAATCTTTCCCATTTCTTGGAATTTCCGCATATGTTAAAAATGACATGTTTCACTTGTCATTTTAAGGGAAATCAGTTAAAGGTTTCAATTCTACTATCTCTAGTTTTTAGAACTATTTATTTTTGGAGATTTAATGTATTTAAAGGGGAGATAGCATCTGGGATACGGGGGTCGATAGTTCGGGAAAAAAGAAGATAAGACTACTGTTGATCATTCTGTAACTAGAGGCACTTTCCTGTCAGCAGATACAGTGTTTTTAAACTAGTGATACTTATATATATTTACAGTATTTTTACTTTTCATATGTGTTATGGTATCGCTTGGTCTTGTTATTTTTCCCATATTTTTAAATGTTTGTCATAATCTCTTTGGTGGCTTATACAAATATATCTTATGTAATTATCGACTTATTCTGATTTTGACTTTATTGATGGATGTCATATTGTGCAATTGGTGATTGACATCATAACCCATGTGATATATGTGCCTGTTGTATGGTCTTGTTATTTTCTGAATTTCTTTTGAATTCTCTCAAGATTATTCATGCAATAGTCCCATTAGCAGATTCGGTTTCAGGATTATATTTGCCACACTCCTGATCAAGATAAGACTTAGGTTAGGATAATATAATTTCTTTTTCTGTTAATTATATTGTTAAAAAATCTATTTGAATCAGATGTTTATATTCATGTCACATTCAGATTATTCTTTTTCATTTCTGATTAATGTACAGGTGTATATAATGTATCTTTGTTATTGATCAAGTCTGTTAATAGTTATTTAACTTCTATCTTTGTAATATAAACTGATTTTACTTAGTTGACTAATACTGTAATTAATAACATTCATTAACTTGTACAAAGATAGGTATATATCTGATTAATAATCAGTAGTGTTAGATTTATCCGTACACTTTTCTTTAATTAGACTTTCAGGCTAACAGAGCCTTCAAACCTGTCGGGAACAAACATCCCAAAAAGCTTGGAGCCTGCTTTAAGTATCCCAGTCTGGGTTGTCTTCCCCCGTTGCGTGCATAGTCACATATGCCCATCAACAATGGTGCTAGAAGGAGGGTCAGCTTAAACACATGGCTGATGAAAAAAATCATGTTAACAAAATTAATCAGCCTATCACTCCTCAAATATAGTCATCATCACAGCCGCGTACTCTCCGGTCATCACGATCAGGTGAAGCCCCACTAAACGAATCTGTTCGAAACCTTATCTCTCAGTTCAACTCTCCCGGTATTCACCTACCTGAAGAAATTGACCAGTATGAGAAAGCCATAAACGAATCTCGTAGGATCCTAACAAGGGAATATTCGAATCTCACTGGGCGCCAACCCACTGAACCTGCTTCGGAAAAACAGGAGCAACCTTTAGGTTCCCTCCCTGATCTTCTGATACAACAGCCTTTAATAGGCGCCAATCATCCTTCATCTTCTTCAATACCACCTGCTTCAGTAGGGGCTGGTCAACCACCATCACCACCTCATTCACCTCCCCCCATTCATCAAACACCGCCTTCTCCGCCTCCAACTCCAAGAAACATGGCAGGTGTAAACCCCCCAAACCCTAATGCTAATATGCCATGGTTAGCTCAGGATGTAGTTCTTGTCCTAGGAAATCAACATCCTTTACCCAAGCATCCTGAGAAATTGTTGCCTAAGTTCAACCCCAAGCTTAAAGAGCCGGAAGAAGACCATGTCAAGAATTTTATGCTAGTTGTTCGGCTCTTGGATGTTGAACATGAAGATGTAGTCTATCGACTTTTCCCTTATACATTTGAGGGCAAAGCTTCGACATGGTATTTTTTGCTTACAGCTGGTTCCATTACCAGCTGGAACGAATTCGACCTTGCTTTCATGAACAAGTTTGGAGACGACAAGACTCCAGCTGCCTTGGTGCTAGAATTGTCTAGAATCCGCATGGAAACCAAGGAAAATGTCAAATATTTTAACCAGCAATTCCTAACTCTAAGAAACAGGATTCCTGCTGCTACAAGACCGGCTGAGGATGTCACTATAGAATTTTACACTTCAGCCTTGCCTGTGTTAATGGCCATGTTTGTCAGACAAAAGGCCAAACTTACCCTTGCTGAAAACTTTGAAGAAGAAATTAAGGTTGAGAAGGATATGTCTGCCATAAAAGTAAATCCTGGAGTAGACATAGATGCTGCATCTTCTTCTTGTAAGAAGACTGACAGTCCTACCAAGAACACAAACCCTGAGAAAAAAAGTCAGGATTCATTAGACCTAGATAGCCTCCAAAGAGTTATTAAAAAACTGTCTAATGAAATCATTGATTTAAAGAAAGGTGCTTCTGAAAACACTCCTACTAAAGAACCACCTAGACAACCTTTCAGAAGGCCATTCCTGAATACAGCTCCTAGACAGACCCCACCCTCTGAAGTTAATAGTGTTGATGAAATTAACAGTTTCCTCAAGTTATTAGTTTTAGGCCTAGAAACATCAGCTGAAAATGAAACTCAATCTTTAGGACAGAGTTATGAAGGTACCCAAGACAAAGATAATGACACAGAAGATAAACCTCCTCAAGTTATTATCCACTTCTGGGATACTTCAGAATTGACTGATGATGAAGATGTAGGTGTTGTCAATGTAAATCAGCATCAATATAACACTAGAACCAAGAAATATCAGCCCTTAGGGGAACCTTCTACAATTGCTACAAATAATAGTTCAGCTGCTCAAACAAAAACCCAACCTGCAAATAGTAAATCTGCACCCTCTCTTGATTTAGAATACGATCTGATTGAAGATTTAAAGAAAATCAGAGCCAACATCTCTAGCTATGAACTACTTAAATTACCTGTGATTAGAGATAAAATGATACAAGGGGTATCTTCAATAAAAAGTGCCAAAACCCCTTCAAATCAAAACAGTTCTTCTAACACTAAAGATAACTTAACAAAATCTTCAGTCAATGCGTCATCCATAGGCAAGAAATCTGATTCTTCAACTCCGCCTTTTTTACTTACGTTTGAAATATGCAATCGTAAAGTGCACAACTGTATAATAGACTCAGGGGCCTCCAAGAATGTTATGCCATACTCTGTATGTAAAAAACTAAATGCAGTCCCTGTGCCTTGTGATACAAGTATTGTGCAGCTTGACCGTTCAAATGTAAAAGTAATAGGTAAGTTGAAAGAGGTACTGATAAGGTTAGCTTCAAATCCTCAAGTCCATTTTATCATTGATATAATTGTAGCGGATATCCCAGAAGCATATGGCCTATTTCTCAGCAGAGATTGTTCTGAGAAATTGAAGGGATATTTTGCTACGGACTGGTCACACTTATGGATATCTCATAATGGTTGCCCGAACAAGATCAGAATTGATCGAGAACGCTATATGAAGCATAACGTCACCGAATTGGATGATTCGAACGAACCGGTATTATTCACCGATACCATAATGGGAAACTATATGGTAGACTCTTTCTTTGGGGATCTTGAAGCTGAAACTTCGTCAGTCCCGGATGCAGAACAGTAGTCTGAAATTTGCCACTTTACGCAAGTTCCAGATGAAATTCCAGTCACAAATGGAGTACATTTAGATCTGAACGATGGTCTCTGGTCTCTATATTTCGATGGATCTAAGTCAAAAGAAGGGGCTGGTGTAGGTTGCTTGCTGATAGACCCCTATGGGAAAATTTATTTCATAGCTTGCAGGTTAGAATTCGAATGCACCAACAACATGGCTGAATACGAAGATCTGAATCAAGGGCTAAAAAAAGCAATTGACCTGGGAGCCAAAGATTTGGTAGTGTTAGGAGACTCTAAGATAATTGTTAGACAAGTAACTAACACTATACATTGCATTGCTGGACATCTGAGAAATTATCAGGCAGAGGTATGAAATTTACTATTAGCATTTGAAGCCTTTAACATAAGTTCTATCCCTCGTTATCTAAATCAGGAAGCTGATCTTTTAGCTAATATTGCTTCAAGGTTAATTCCATCTGAAGGAATGCTGACTGATTCTTTCTCGGTTGAATTGCTTTTCAGACCTTCTATACCTGACAACATATCAAATTGGAGAGTCTTTCACAACGACGAGCAGTTGATCGATTTTCTGACTTTGAAGGATACTTTTAAAGATGCGGTCATTGACGAAATGACTCACGATGAGGATCTATATAATTTTTCGGTAATTCATAAGCCTTGCTCAATTCAGGAATCTCTCAATCAGGTTAGTACTCTTCCCAGATCAGTAATCAAACTTGAGAAATTCTATGACTTGAAGGATAAATTTAAAGCTGCAAGGAACTGTAAAACTAACAGCTCCATTATGCAATATGAAATTGTAAATCTAGGCACTAAACACAACCCTCAATGTGTAAATCTGGGTAGTATGTGTACTCCCCAAGAAAAAACATCCTTCATAAGACTCTTTAATGAGTTTAAAGACATTTTTGCATGTACGTATGAGGATCTTAAGACATTCGACCCCAATATAATGCAACATGTCATTCCTATGAAACCAGAGGCTAAACCTTTTCAACAGAAATTGAGGAAAATGCATCCTAGCCTAGAACCAGCTGTCAAGAAGGAGATGAATAAACTCCTTGCCGCCAGAATAATTTTCCCGGTTCGGCATGCATAGTGGGTGGCAAATCTTGTCCCCGTCAGAAAGAAAAATGGTGATATCAGGTTATGCATCGATTTCCGAAACCTGAATAAGGTTTCAGACAAGGACAATTATCCTGTTCCTCCAATGGAGAAAATCTTGCAACAGGTCTCTGGATCTGAAATTTTTTCACTTCTAGATGGCTTTTCAGGGTACAACCAAGTGTTAGTATCGAAAGCTGACCAGATGAAAACAACCTTTAGGACACCTTGGGGAACCTATGCCTATAGGAAGATGCCATTTGGTCTAATAAATGTCGGAGCAACATTTCAGAGGGTAATGGACATCACATTCAGAGGTCTGATCGGTAAGTTTGTCGTTATTTATCTTGATGATATTACTGTCTTTTCAAAAAATAGAATTGATCATTTAACTCATCTCAGGAGAGTTTTTGAGCATTGCAGGAAATATGGGATTTCTCTAAATCCTAAGAAATCTATCTTTTCAGTTACAGAAGGTAAGTTACTAGGTTTTGTTGTTTCTAAACAAGGCATCAATATTGACCCAGAACATACCCGTGCTATATCATAGATTTCAATGCCTCACTCAAAGAAGTCTATGCAGTCGTTTCTTGGGAAGATAAATTTTGTTTCTAGATTTATTCCTGGGTTCACGGAAATTGTTAGGCCGCTTCATAAAATGATCAAGAAAGATGTTGAATTTAAATGGTCTGCTAAAGAGAAGCAATCTTTTCATCACATCTTAAAATCTATTGCTGAAGCTCCCACCTTAACAAGCCCAGATTTTTCTAAGCCATTTATCTTGTACACGTTTCCTTCTGATTCTTCATATGCTGCCGTCCTAACACAGAAAAATCAGGAAAATAATGAAGCTCCCATCGCTTTTACGAGTTCTGGTTTGAATGGTGCAGAACTGAATTACCCAAAAGTGGACAAACAAGTGTTCATTTTTTTTAAGTTTGTCAAACATTTCCGGCCATATTTGCTGAAATCTCATACCAAGGTCATTGTGCCATATTCCGCAGTTAGAAATCTCCTGGTACAAAAGGACCTGGGTGAAAAGCGAGCCCATTGGGTTACAGCTCTTCAGGAATATGACCTGGAACTTAAGCCTCTAAAAATTATCAGGGGAAAAGGACTCTGTAAGCTGGCATCTGGATCTTCGAACAATTCTGAATCTGATCTGCACTTCTTTAGCGAACCTTCTTTGTTCGAAAGGGAAGTTTTTCCGATCTCCACTCCTCCTGATTCTTGGTATAATGATATTAAGTTTTTTTTATTGCATGGGAATGCTCCTGAACATTTAGACCCATGTAATAAAAGGGCTTTGAGATTGAGATCTGCCCCTTATCAGCTGATTGATAATATTTTGTTTAGAAAGAATTTTGAAGAAGTTCTCCTTCGTTGTCTAGAAAGAAATGAGGCTGATAATGTGTTATCTCAACTACATGCAAGACCAGCCGGAGGACACTTTGGCGGAGAAACCACTGCACATAAGATACTTAAAGCTGGTTACTACTGGCCTACGTTGTTAAAAGATGCATATGCTTTTTCCAGGAAGTGTCAGGAGTGTCAGAGAGCAGGAGGCAGACTGAAGAAGGCAGCGTTACCCCTCCAGCCGGTTATTATCGAAGTCCCATTTCAGCAATGGGGTCTGGATATTGTTGGCCCAATCACACTAGCTTCTTCACAGCAGCATAAATACATTTTGATAGCCACAGATTATTTCACTAGATGGGTTGAAGTCATCCCCTTGTGAGTAGTTAACTCGGAACAGGTGATATCATTCCTTGATTCTTTTATTATCACCAGATTCGGTGTTCCTGAATCTTTGATTTTTGACAATGCAACTTATTTTTCTTCTGTTAAATTAACTGAGTATGCATTGGAAAAGGGTATAAAATTAAAGTATTCAACTAATTATTATCCCCGGGGTAACGGGTTAGCTGAATCTTCTAATAAAAATCTAATCAAGATTCTGAAACGTACGGTGGTAAATCATCACAGGAATTCGAACAATGCCTTATCAAATGCCTTGTGGGATAACAGAGTGACTCCCAAAGATGCCATAGGAAACTCTCCCTTTTTCCTGGTATACGGTGAGGAAGCTATTTTGCCTCCTCATTTATTTTTACCCTCTTTATAGCTCTCCCAGTCAGTGTAGGAGACACCATGTTCTGCCATGGAGCATCGAATTAACACCTTGCATAAACTGGAGGAAGATAGAGAGTGTTGGAATATATTAAACCCACTCACAACTTAGGATAAAATAATTAATTATTCACCCACTAGCTTAATTAGGTGGCACCTTAAAGTCAATGCATGCCATCTATAT
>LPNX010515050.1:46298-104402 GCA_001517045.1 Pseudotsuga menziesii
AGTTGGCTAGGAAAAATTTGATAAACACCAGCAGACCGTGAAGCGTTGGTTTGATCTCGAAAAATCAGTCAATCGAGATTTGGAAGTAGGTGACCTAGTCCTGAAATGGGACAAGGAGCACGAAGACAAAGGAAAACATATGAAGTTCCAATGCCTATGGTTGGGACCATTTATTATTACAGAAAAACTTGGTCCAAGCACTTTCAGGTTGCAGACATTGGAGGGTGACATTGACAACCTTCCAGTGAATGGTCACCTGATTAAGAAATATTTTTGTTGATTCTCCTCAAGGGATTATCCTGTATATACCGTGTGTGGTGTGCTTGGTTGGTAGATCTTATTTCGGTTTCTTTTTTATTTGTTTATTTTAGATATATTCTCATTTTTATTTATTGTTTTATTTGCTCATTTCTGAGTCTGATCAATTTATCAAACTTCAAACTGATGACTTCTTTCAAGTTCTGTAATTGATCTGTAAATCATGCACAAAGATATTACTGTCTTGAAAACTGTCAAACTATTTTACTTCTTGAACAAGGAATAGTTTTTCATTGCTCTATATTTTACTAGAAATTTTTTAATCATGTTAATATTAATCAATAATATGAGTCTTTGCAAAGATTTTTCCAAAAGGGTTAGGGAAGGATTTGGCAAGGTTATCTTTTAAATCTTTTACGCCATCCCTCTCATAAAGAGAATAAGGTCTGCCTCCCCATCTACTAAGGTAACCTCATTACAGATTATATATAATTACATTCTGGCCACGGTTGGGTTGGAATACTTCAAGATTAATCTGAAGGACAGAGGGTCTCAAAACGAGCAATTCTGTTCAGGATCATAGGTTTGCATTCAGTAACATTGTCGTTTTCGGTCACCAAGCCTGGACAATGGCCCTTGGAAAAACACTGAGGGATAAAAGGTCTCATCACGAGCCATTTTATTTATTGTGGTGCAGACTGGTGACTGACATGGTTACTATTTGGTTACCAAGCCAGAACCATGACCTTCAGAATTATGCTAAAAAAAATAAAAACACAAAAAAAAGAAAAAAGGACAAAATGATGGTGACAATTCAACCCACCCAGAATTGTATATCTTTAAACTAGCAGATGGGATACTGGCATTCCTTGAGCTTTGAAGCAACCCTGTCGAGGCTATAGACGCCTGCTGGCAGCAGGGCCATGCTTATGGTATTGTGGTTTTATTCTTAAAACCAAGCCATTGATTGTTTTACCTCTTTTGGACTGATCTTTTGTTAAAAACTCAATCTTTATCAAATAAATAATTAGAACTGTAAATTTCTGGTAATTTTTAGAACTGTGAAATGCTTGGACTTGTTGAAGATGTTAAAATATCGATGTTTGTATAATGGATTATATGAAGGATTTAATTTCTTTGTTTGCATGGTTTCAGGTTAAGAAGCAGAGCTAACTGTTCCAGCCAGTCAGTCGCCATCTGTTGTGCCCTTGATCAATAGCCTTAAAAAACATTATTTCATCAAACAAAATCCTATTTTGTTTTGATGAAATGTTTGAATTTCTGAAAGCAAATCTAGTGAACCACCAGCTATTGAAACAATGAGATTCTGCGAGCTACTGAATCAATGAAATTTAATGTTTTTTAAGCAGCCTTTGCAAACTATAGGTTATTTGACAAAATCACCATTATCGAGTTATTAGTTTGGATAGATTTACATTAACAATTAAGGGAGGAGTATTAATGATCTTCATGTCCTTTTTCCATAAACCTAATCTTCAAACCTTTTCCAAACGTTTATCACTTGATCTTTACCCTCTGATTTTGTTATCATAGTCATTATTTAGGTTGCGAACTTGGATGATTAATTATAGTTTGGTTCGGCATGTTATCATAGGTGTCGTTCGAATATTAAATAATGGGTATGTGTAATCGGTTTATTGAAAATTAGATAAGACCTAGAGTATCAAAAGCTTAATGATTTAGGAAAATGTGTCTTATCCTAGGTTTATCATTTGACATCCGAATTATATTTCCTCATGTTATTAATGTTTAGGGCTGATTGTTATAATGTGCCCCATGCTATGAGGATTTGATTTTGGGTTTCATGGTTATGAAACGTTCTGTCTAGCACTTGTATTTTAACCTTTGAGTCTTGCATGATCCAAGCACGAATATTAATCTCGACCTTATATAATATGATATGTATTGTCACCTATATTATCGCATGCGAAGGGTCGAAGTTGACATGATGGTTATGCTACGTGCCCCATGTAATTTATTTTCCACCTTCGAAGGTAATGCTGTTATACCTTAAGGTCTGAGCATCAACGTTCAAAGGTTTTAATCCTTACTATTGTTTTGACTCATGCCATCACCTCCGAATTCGATCCACCTGCTTTAAGGTTGATCTTCTATCATTGCGCTTGTACTCGAATCTACCCATCACATTCAATGGTTAGTATGTAACCAACGTCGTGGCTTCATGATTGGTTAACACCTGTAGTCTGTGAAATGAGTGGTCTTACGTCAATAGCTCGGGGTAAATAATGGCAATATTAGTTCAATTTGGAGTTGTTTTCCGTCATTTATCATTGTAACTACCTGTTTATGTTATCATTCCCTTCATGCCAAATTTTCAGGATTTTCGGCTGCGTTCGCTCATGGTGAAGTCGTTTTATGAATGTTTAGGGCTGCATTGCTTAGGGTTTTTGCTGGGTCTGTACCTTGAGTGTTCACTCTCTGGCTCTCTATCGTGTTGTCAGCTCGAGTACCTTTTCTGGGTGATTTTGCGTTCCTATGAACAGTTAGTCATGGCACCGGTGGTGAGAGTCGAGTCTTATGAGATGAAATTGCTGGATTCGAACCCTGAGTTGTTAGCAAAGGTCGAGGCTATCGGATGGCTGTTGTTTGTCAGTAAGTTCTCAGATTCGAACCCCAAAGTAATGAGGGTGTTCGCTGTGTCCTTGGTCAACTTTTAGGCTGTAGTAGGTGACCTCCGTTTCCGAGTGGATGAGCAATCAGTTGCGCTTTCCACTGGTCTGTCACTAACAGGAGAGAGGTGCTTTAAATATAAGTGAATGGGCATTACTGAGTGGCGGAAATTACTGAAAAACCCCTGTCAAGAGGTATCATTCCGAACTAGAGTAGCACGCAAATACTTTTAAAAGGAATGGCGCCCGGTCTTGGACTTGATACATAGGTACGTGACCTGTGAAGGTCACCTGTATTCAGCCTATGTTTACCATCTACGCTTGATGTCTGTTTTTATTGGTTTCCCACGGAATCTACCTTATTGTCTGGTTCAAAGTCTATTTAAAATGTCCTCTGCAATTAAAAAGGGCCCGAAGCATGTTAGTCATAGCTTGTTCCATCATGGCTTGGTCTGAATGTTAATTGAGAGGGAACTACCGAAGTTAAATCGGTCATGGGATGAATTTGTTGAGTCTAATGGTTTCTCGTCCTTCTTCCACTGTTAGTTTGACAACCCCAAAAAATGTATTCGGAATCAAGAGTCGAATCAAACTTCAGTCTCTCCTTTGCGTAAACCTCTGTCAAACCCTACCAGTCATATGAGCCCCAACCCTTGTATTGATCGTGTGGCTACTCCAGTAAGAAGTCCTGTTACTCCTCTGGTCTCTAAACGCATGAGAAGGTCTACAACTTCGTCACCAGTTACACCAAAGAATAATGTGGATCAAACATGTAATCGGGCAAGTAGTAAGCCGAAAGCTAAAGTGATGGGTAGGTTTACTAGAAGCATGGCCAAAGGTAAAGTTGTCAAACCACCTATGAATGATGGTATTCGTGTCGAGACTGTTGTAATAGACGATAAAGAAGATCACCCGGTTTTTCGTGTTGATAACTATAATGTTGGTCCTGAATCTATCTTGAATCCTGTCGAAGATAGTCCTCCCACGTTTGATAAGGATTTTCAGCCTGATCCTGTTGTTGATCTCCCAGTTAAGGGGTAGGCTGTAGATACAAACTTTCCAAGTTCATATCAAGCTGGGGATGTGATTCCTCCAATGTTCATTACCTGTTTGTTGGATAAGATTCGCAACATGGAAGGTAGGGTGACTGAGATGTCGGCTCATCGTGATGTTGTGGAGGCCGAGAATTTGAAGTTGAAAGAGCAGTTAGATGCAGACAATAAGTCTTTGTTACATGTTAAAAATCATAAGAATAGGTTGATTAGAAGGGTATTAAAGTTGCAGAATGAAAACGATAGGAATGAAGAGAGGGTACGAGAGCTTAATGCTCAAATCACATTAATGCAGTTTAAGGGTTAGTCGTCGAATCCAGCAAAGGGCGTTAACATTCAGGTGTTTAACGCACCTGTGAATTTATAATGGGTTGAAATGCACTTGTTTTGGATTACAGGTTTGAAGTTTTGATAGATTGATAATCAAGTTTTTACTTACAGGTATTTTGTTTGTGTTAATTTATTTATTATTTAGTTGATTTGATTTTTTGTCTGATTGCGTTTTAATTATATTTCTTTTGTACGTAGTGTCACAGGTAATCTAATGGATCTTCTTTCCCGGATTTTGATAACCGCCTATTGCCTAGACGGTCCCTATATAATTGGGAATAAATCGATTTTACAGGAGCTACTTTCCCGGTGTTGTTACATGATCTATGTTCTGATGTTTTGATTCACTGTTAAGAATCGAATCTTTCCCATTTCTTGGCATTTCCACGTATGTTAAAAGTGACATGTTTCACTTGTCATTTTAAGGGAAATCAGTTAAAGGTTTCGATTCAGCTATCTCTAGTTTTTTATAACTGTTTATTTTTGGAGATTTAATGTATTTTAAGGGGAGATAGCATCTGGGATAGGGGGGTCGATAGTTCACGAAAAAAGAAGATAAGACTATTGTTGATCGTTCTGTAACTAGAGGCACTTTCTTGTCAGCAGATACAGTGTTTTTAAACTGGTGATACTTATATATATTTACAGTATTTTTACTTTTCATATGTGTTATGGTATCGCTTGGTCTTGTTATTTTTCCCATATTTTTAAATTTTTGTCATAATCTCTTTGGTGGCTTATACAAATATATCTTGTGTAATTATCGGCTTATTTTGATTTCGACTTTGTTGATGGATGTCATATTGTGCAATTGGTGATTGACATCATAACCCATGTGATATATGTGCCTGTTGTATGATCTTGTTATTTTCTGAAGTTCTTTTGAATGCTCTCAAGATTATTCATGCAATAGTCCCATTAGCAGATTCAGTTTTAGGATTATATTTGCCACGCTCCTGATGAGGATAAGACTTAGGTTAGGATAATATAATTTCTTTTTCTGTTAATTATATTGTTAAAAAATCTATTTGAATCAGATGTTTATATTCATGTCACATTCAAATTATTCTTTTTCATTTCTGATTAATGTACAGGCATATATAATGTATCTTTGTTATTGATCAAGTCTGTTAATAGTTATTTAACTTCTATCTTTGTAATATAAACTGATTTAACTTAGTTGATTAATACTGTAATTAATAACATTCATTAACTTGTACAGAGATAGGTATATATCTGATTAATAATCAGTAGCGTTAGCTTTATCCGTACACTTTTCTTTAATTAGACTTTTAGCTTAACAGAGCCTTTAAACCTGTTGGGAACAACCATCCCAAACAGCTTGGAGCCTGCTTTAAGGATCCCAGTTTGGGTTGTCTTCCCCCATTGCGTGCATAGTCACATATGCCCGTCAACACATATCTACATGCTTGTTTACCAAATGTTGCCACTAAGGGATTTACTTCTAGTGTTATGATTCAATCTCACTCAAAACTATTATCAAATAATGGAAAATATATTTCCTTAGCATTAATGTTTATGATCTCCTCATATGTTCCTTGGATTACTTCTAATGGCTAGTTGGATATGTGAAGTTGGCACATTTGACAAAAGATGTACATAGGCCAATCAATGCTGCAAAATGTGGTAAATCCTAAATACAAGCCATCTCCGATATTTTGAAGGAATACTATTATGACAATAGATTCAATCTAAAATTTTATGCCTTTGATCCTCCTAATGTGCAACTAATATCTCCATTCTGATAGCATATTTTCAACTTGGCTTCAACTTTCCCCTTTTCCATAGTGGTTTTCCAAATATGCTAGGCACTTGGCCATAACACCATTGTCCGACATGTTGTCAACAAGGATTGTGAATGGCCCTCATAGGATTATTTCCACAAGGAGGATCTCTCACATCAGTGGATCCACATTCCTTCGTTCTATGGAATCAATAATTAGTGTTGACCCAGGCAAAGAACAGATTATAGAGGATACCCTAAGCTAAGAAACTCCAACATGTGTTGTTGAAATGGAAGAAGAATAAGTTTATCAAGCGACTGAGGGCATCATGAATCCTAAAGTAAAAAATTGTAAGTCCAAATACCCTGCAGCCCCAGTTGCTAATCTTTGTCAAATCATGGCTAGTAGGCATTTGAACCCTATATTATAACACACCATGAAACTTGCAGTCCCAACATTAAACCATGACATAGTGATGAAAGTCTTAGGTAAAGTAGAAACTGTAAAACAAGACAATCTGTTTTTCAAATGGGAAGAGAAAAGTGGATTCAAATAGGTTTACATACTAATTTACAATCATTAAAATCCTCGGCTGGGTGAAGAAACTCAATGTTGCAAGGACCCTCATGTTTGAAATTCCCAACAAAGGAGTCCAGCGTAATGATGATGTCTTCAACAGCCTGGTCAAGAGCTATGGAAAGATGTGGATTGTAATGGATTCTTTTAATCTCTTTGATAAAATGAAGGAATTGGGCATGAAGCACACTATATTGGCATACAATAATTTATTTAGTGCTTCGATAAGGAGTGGTTGGACTAAAATGGCCAAGAGATACTACAATAGGATGTTGGAAGACAATCTTAAGCTCGATATGTTCACCTACAAAATTCTTATATGGGGCTTTTGTGTATCGTCAAAAGTGGATTCTTCTCACCGGTTTCTGAATTATATGATCACCAGTGGTCCAAGTCCAACAATTGTGACATTTAACACCCTTATTGATGGGTTTTGTAGGGTAGGGAGATTAGAGGATGTTGTTAATGTATTCAATTAGATTAAGAAGAAGGAACTTGCTCTAAATGTGATAACATATATAAAATTGTTCAAAGGTTACTACAAAGAGCATTGTGTTGATGAAGTGCTAGAATATTTTAAAGAGATGGTGATGCAGGGGGTGAATCTAGATCATGTCGCCTATATTACTCTGATCCCCGATCTCTGCGAGGTCCATAAAATGAACGAGGATGAGAAGATTCTAGCTAATATGGTAGAATGGGACTTTATGCCCAATGCTTCATTGTTTAATGCATTCATATATGACCCTTTGGGAGATCTATAGTTCGAATTGTTTAGAGAGGAGGAGGATAATTCAACGAACATTAATGAACCACTGGATTTGGGCATTTGTGAAGAAATAAATTATGGTTTCGAAACTATGGAAAATGTGGAACTGAATAATGAGGGTTTGGATCATGTGGGTTTTGGGAATAAAGGTTGGATGGATGAGGGATTTCAGGATGAATATTTTGGGTGAGGGTCGGTGGAAGTATCGGGTTTCTTCACCGGGACATCCCACTACTATTTGGTTGATTATGATGGATTCTACTATGTTCGAGATTGTGTTTCTTTGGTAGGGTTGGAAGCATAAACGCTAAAATGACAAGAAGCTAACGTTACTTCTCTATGCTAAGAATGCAGTATCTTTAATTTCTCATTTTATTTCTATAGATGTTTGGTTTTTAACATGCTTTGAGGCCTACATGCTTTGTAAGACCACTTCTATTCAAATCAAAATGGAAAACTGAAATTAATTAAGTTTTAGTCAAATGTTTCAGTTCATCTTTGAGAAAATCAGTCATGAAATATCTTACTTCATTTAGTATTTTGTTGGAAAATGTGCGCTAGAGAGAAAATTTTGCCTGCAAATATTATTGTGTTTATTATTTAGTATGTGGTCTCACTCCTAGGAAAAATAGTGTTTTTATATTATACACATAGGTGTTTTTAAGTTTTGAATTATGTAAAATGGTATGCAATTTGTAAATTAATAAAAAAGAATTCGTAAATAGTCATTACACCGAGATGACCATACAACTTGGGTGGAAGTGATATGTTGAAGAGAATATATATTTTCACCTAGGATTTTTTTATTCCTATCTACAAATTTATAGATTCGGGGTTAAGATGACCCTATGATATTTTATAGTCTAGGGAGGTTGGGATGATCCTTTAAATCTATGTACACTTGTAATAGTGCACTGACTATGATGGTGCAACAAGTGCATAAATTATTGAGTCTGTGCATTAGCTATAACCATCTTAACCTGGGTCTAATCCATCTAATTTTGAGGATGCATGTGTTCCTCACGATATCTGCAATCATGTCTTTGAGGGACCACTGAATATCCAATGATGCTTAAATACCAAGTGATGAACTTCAGTGTTTTATAGGTAAAGGGAAGGAAATATGGAGGATCCTTCAATAAAATCCATATTCTTCTTTCCTCTCACCATATTTTACACTTTTTATCTAACTATCGATAAATGGTGAGCCTCATAAACCCTACAATATGAATCAATTCCTTTTTAGTAGTGATGTTTTCTTGGTAGCTAGGGATTTTCCTTCAATAGGAAGGTTTATGGATTCTTTAATGATTTTGGTGGATTGGGTTATGTAGGGGGTCTCTCCTTGGGATCCCCTCTACATCCCTTCATTTTTTTGTTCATACAATTAGGGAAATGCTAAAAGTGTTCTTCACTCCCTTTATCGTGTAGGTCCCAGACAGTTTAGTGATCTACTTATTCTTTCATCTTATTTCTTGGTTTCATCTATAGGATGAAGAGGACTTTGTTTTAGTTCTGTTGTTGTCTATATATAAATGTAATATATGAGCAACAAGAGGTTGAATATGGGATGTTTATTTCTAAGGTTGGGAATGACATACAATAATGAGGGATTTTTTCCCCTTAAAGAAGTTTATAGAAGGATGTGCCCTGTGATGAATTCTCACTCTACTTAATTTTAGCAAGGTCTAAGATTTTCCTACTCACCTATGTATGCACCTTTTCATACTAATATAGATTTTCCTCATAATTATTGTAATCATATTATAGGTATCCTATCCTAACCATTCAATAAATGTTGACTCCAACCTACCCATCCAGATTGTCTCCCACTTTGTTACTCGAGCCACCCACCATCACATCTGATCCATTATAAATATACGTGATGTGGATCTCAGTACCGCCATATCACCAACAATGTGATGGGAAGCATGATTATCTTTCATTGTCCCTCTATGGAACCCAAATAATTTTTGTTCTAGTCATCCTTAATATTAAATAATTGAACTTTGAGCTTGTTGAGATTCACATCTTCCAGTAGTTCATGCTAGAACAATATTAGGGGTTCCACTCCCAATTTACCTTAATACTAAATACCATTTTTGGTAATCCTTGTAAAGAACATGGGGGTGATATTGGATCCAAAATTGAAAATACATACACAAGGGTCATTAACTGCTTCTGCCATAGGTTCAAACTATTCCTCTAGGCACCACCATGGCCACCTCAAGGTACTGATAAAAACCATGTGGTGATGTAACTTGGTCAATTTTATCAACCTGAATGAGAATGTGGAGGTGGTCTTGGGATTATAATTGGATTATGACTAGAATGTTTCAACCCATACAAGTAGGATGCCCCCATGGCTACCTTAAGGTAATAAATGAAGCATGTGATATTGTAACCTTCACTGAGGGTGTGAACTCTTCTATTCCCTCTATTATTCTTAATCTTATTGGGAAGAAACATAATCTATTTTATGTGTATGGTGTTTTTTTCTTTCCCTTCATTGCTTTGACCATATATTTTGAAGAATAGCTTATTAAAAAAAGGAAGAACCATGTACATGAATGATTCTTTGGTTCTCCATCTTGTTCTTGTAATTTTGAATGTTAGAACTACATGGCCCATAAGATGACCATTAAACCTTGTGTGGAATTAGTTATATGCAGTTCCAGGCCCCTTTGGAGTCTCAACATACTCCAAAGCTATTGAACCTAAAAAAAAATTATAGATTGACATAAGAAAAAGCACCTAGTTTTGACTCATGATTATACCTAATGAAATGTTCGTTGGTGTTAAAAAGGATCTATAGGTAGAGCCCTTTGGGGAAAATTCGAGGAACTAGAACTATGAGATTGAAGTGGTTAGAGATAAGTGCTAAATTTACAACATAATTTTTACATTATTTAACCTATTTGTATCATTAAGCCTTGGAATTGTAAGAATCACTACCTTTGGTTTCTGCTAAATTTATGTCACTTTCTTGAGTAGAATTTAGGTTAAAAACCCAATAACTCAATCATGGGAAGTCTAAAAAAACTAATTGTATGGGACACATATGGTATCAATGTATATAGGATGCCCAATTGAGGCTTTACATGTGTATGATGAGTGTGAATTAGATTATCATATATTACTTTCATACTTGAAAGTAATTCCAAACGATAATTGTCGATCAGTGAGAGAGGTTGGTCTCCATTTTCATCTTGGGTGCTTATGGGAGGAATAAATGGAGATATATTACAACTAATTTATGGTTTCTATTTCACCATTTTGACCAAATACATATAAAATTTTATTTGGTAGGTGGAAATTCTTGTGATGTTGTTATTTTTTTTAATGTGTGTTCCTTGAAGTTAAAGAATAGCTCGTTGATATTTCCCTATGGAATTTTTGTTGGGGATTATAGTAATAGTCTGTTAATAATATTATTTTACTTTCATGAATGAATTATCTGTAAATACAAAGTATGTTAGATGGATAAGACTGATTGACATGATAGGTAAACCTACAGTGAAAAAATATAGAGCATGTTTGGAAATACTTCCAAAAGGGTGGAATTTTTTTTTATTTTTGTATATGTATATTTTGGTGCTAAGGAAAATTGGCTTGACCTATAATCCTATGTAGAGAATTTATTTTATTTGGTTCAACTAGTTTAAACTGTGACAAAATCCCAAAAGGATGTCTCCTATTTTTGTGGAATCATCCTCCATTGATGAACTATAAATTAAGATGCTTCTCATTTGTTAACATAACATCTGATCTCATCATCTCTGATCCAAAAGGAAAATTTTTGGGGTTCTCTACTGGTCTTCTATCTCTATTGCATGACAATCTAATTATTTCCCTTGAAGGAAGATGCTACTATCAAGGGACTATATCAAAATCAGGTAGGCCTCTCCAGCTCACGGTATCCCTGCTAGGGATATTCCACTACTTCCCACACCCTACAAGATTAGTTCCATGCCACCTGAGCCATGTTAGGGCCTGCTAAAAATCACCTAAGCCTTATTTGGGCCTCTTACAGCTCATGAAAGATCTGATAGGGCCACTCATAGCCCACTCAAACCCTATTTAGGGATTTCTCTTATGTTTAGAAACCATGTTAGGGCACCTACAACCTTGTGCTTCTATGTTTCCATCTTGTCCTAAGCTTAGCCTAACAACTGCTAGAGGTATACATATTTCAATCCTCCAAGCATCAATATTTGCAGCCATCAATTCATTTTCAATTTTCATATCACCATCCATCAATTTTGTTTTGATGCATTATGACAAACCACTTACAAAAACAACCATTTTTTGAAATTTTCCATCAACATGATTTATCTTAATGGACCCCCCCACAAAAAAAAATGTCCCTTTTGAACTTGTCTTCATTGATAGCTCGTCTCTTGAGAAGCCTCCCTTGGCCTTTTCCATATTTAAAATCCATTTTTAAACTTCCCAAAACCCTATTATTGCATCTCAATGAGGAGACTCAACAATAATAGATACCACTATACATGTTGGCCTCTTATTAGGCCATGACCTTACAGTGAGAATGAGTTTTTCTAATGCAGCTGCAGCCTCAATCTATTTGAATGTAATCTCATGGATTAAGAAGCATTATTTTTTATTTTGATGCTTAGTTTCATACTCTACAATATTGCTAGCTTCTAGGTGTGAAGCCACTAAAGCTAAACAAAACGTGATATTTTCTTGTTCCATAGAGACATTGTAGTTTAGGTTGGGCCACTAGAAATAATCTCTTGGAGTGTCTGCATCCCAACAAGTGTCCTCAACTAGTTCTAGGTGTGAGATATCATTCAAAACCACCATCTTATCATAACCATAGTAGTTGTATACATCATCAATGCTAGCATCATCTTCATCTAAAAGTTTATCTTAACAATTCTTCCCAACAAAATCTGTAACTTCAGGGATGACATCTATAGTATTCTTTCTCTACTTGCTTGCAGCACCTTCCAGTATGGTCCATAAAGATACAAGATTCAATATAATTGCAACTATGTCACCTTTTATCTGTCATAGTCGAAGGAATGAAAATTGTGGGAGACCACTAGCGTAACTAATTTTGAATATTACCATTGTTGCTTTCTCGATATCAAATATGATTGGAAATGTGTCATATGTGGGAGGGTGTATCTTATCCATCAATTGTAAAGAGCCTGACATTAAAAATTCTAGAAATTTGAAAATATAAATGGTATTTCTAACTTTACTGCATATAAAATTTTACTAAATCGGGACTATCTTTAAAAATTTAAAGAGATTTCCTCAATAGATTGTTTTTCCAAAAATAATTTTGTTGCATTTATAAAAGACTAAAATATTCCTGAGCTTATGGAAGCCATTATGATTCCTTCAATATTTATCTTTTCAAGTTTGTTGCATAATGATCGACTCCAATAAACTGGCATGATGCGGCATGGGGTATGGGTATGGGAGGTAATCCCCCATGCGGGTGGCCTGGAAGGATCCTTAAAGGCTCCTTTCACATGATGAATATTTCTCACCATTAGAGACAAGCTCAGTTCAAATACAACATCATC
The DNA here is from genome assembly GCA_001517045.1 of Pseudotsuga menziesii. Classification (NCBI taxonomy): domain Eukaryota; kingdom Viridiplantae; phylum Streptophyta; class Pinopsida; order Pinales; family Pinaceae; genus Pseudotsuga; species Pseudotsuga menziesii. The sequence goes on from LPNX010515050.1 coordinate 59,241, forward strand.
TTCGAACTTCTCATTTATGTAAAGAATAAAACATTAAATGAAACCATTCAATTCCTCGGAGAGTATTGGGACTCACAGGACAATAATTAGACATCAGAACGTTTGTCTGAAAACAAAGGGATGTGAAAAATAAAAATCGGCCATCCTAATGTGATGCAAGTTGGTAATTCCCCTTCTTTCTTGTTCTTGAATTCTAGAACCTTTGCGGGTTCTCAAAATAGTGGAAGTTGAAGATCTTAATTGATGCCCTGGCCAGACCATTGAGATTATGGTGGTGGGGAAAACTGCTTTTGGAGGGAAATACCATTTGTGTTTTTATTTGGGTGAGGATGAACACAGGTGTGAAGCATGGTCAACCAGAAAAAAAGAAACCCATAGCTAATAAAGTGGACATGAATGTGAATGTGGGAATATGGTGTAGAACAAGGAGTAGTGTTAGATTTTTATCAATTAGAAAATATTATATTAAGATCTTATCTAAGAGAATAACATGCACAACAATAAATACCAAGAGACAATAGACACAAATATTTTCCTCAGGGAAACCATAAAGGAGAAAACTTCACAACTTACTCAGAGATAGAATGAGCACCAATGGCAGCAGTAAAACCCAAAGACAGGAAGATGATCTCGAATAGTTTTTCTCTCTCTCACTTATGCGAGCTCCTCTTCTCTCACCCATGCATTATAGCTAGGTGAGTGTGTGTGATAAATAGAGAGTCTCACTCTCTATTTATACTAGTTTCTGACTTGACAATAACTTACCATGGTCAACTTCTCTAGGAGAGTCTAATAACCCTAGTGCCCCGCAACTACGAGGATTTTTCCCCCTTATCAATGAGGGTTAACCTCTATGAATTTAACTAACTTTATTACATTAATGATTCTCCCAATAGGAACATCGGGGACCAATGAAATACAATATATAAAATATACAAGTGAATACATTCCAAAGTTACAAATATATCAACACTCCCTCTTAACTAAGAAGGTATTCTCTAGACACAATTCATCAGCACAAGTCTTCACCACTGGATCATCGTCATTGTATCATCATCACCAGATCATCATCATCATCACTGCTTCCACTATATCGAACAAATGGTGCTATATTTCAATTATACTCGTCACTGGAAGTTCTACAGAGCCAATCCTTTTTCATGTTCGTTGTAGGCCTAGCCTCCATGTAGGTATTCATCTTCTTCAACACTTATATATAAAAATGGGGGTAAAAAATCCTGCAACCATGTCAGAAGGGCTCTACACTTACATCTGACCATGTGGGGAACACATCCTACATCCGTGTTAGAAGGGATTTGTACTTACATCTAACCATGTGGGGAACACATCCCGCATCCATGTCAGAAGGGATCTACGCTTACATCTAACCATGTGGGGAACACATCACACATCCATGTCAGAAGGGCTCTTCACTTACATCTAACCATGTGGGGAACACATCCCACATCCATGTCAGAAGGGCTTTGCACTTACATCTGACAATGTGGGGAACACATCCCGCATCCATGTCAGAAGGGCTCTACACTTACATCTGACCATGTGGGGAACACATCCCGCATCCATGTTAGAAAGGCTCTGCACTTACATTTGACCATGTGGGAAACACATCCTATGTCCATGTCCAAAGGGCTCTGCACTTATATCTGACCATGTGGGGAACACATCCTGCATCCATGTCAAAAGGGCTCTGCACTTACATCTGATCATGTGGGGAACACATCCTGCCACCATGTCAGAAAGGAACAATGCTTACATCTAACCATGGTAGGAACCAATCCTACCACCATGTCAGAAAGGTTCACGAACTCATCACTTCCCCTTGGAAGGAACCTCGATCTAGAGAACACCAAGATTCTCCCTAAAGTCCTCAAACTTCACTCTAGCCATTTCTAGCATAGAATCACATCAGGGCTGATTATATCCAAGGATAAATTGCGAACTTCGCTAGGACTAATTACATCCGAGGACAACCTACATGACTGATTATGTCTAAGAAACCTACTAGCTTCGCTAGGATTTATGCTCAGGAAACCTATCTCACTAGCTATGCTAGGACTCCCTCTTTCAATAGATCTCGATATAGATCACATGTTGGAGCTTCACTACTCCTCTCTACATCATACAAAAATGCAAGTCATATCAATCAAATCAAATAGTAATTTTCAAAAGAAACATACTACTTCCCAAATAGTCAAGCAAGTGGCAACATATTTTTCCTCGGCTGGACTTAGTGCCATGCAAGATTGCTTGTTGCTAAACCAAGAGATCACACTTGATCCCATACTGAAGCAACACCTCAAAGTTCTCTTTTTATCAATGGCATTGCATGCCCAATATGAATCCACAAAACCCTCGAGGTTAATATTCTGATTCATATCATACTTGAGCCCATAATAAACTCTACCCTTCAAGTACCTCACTGCATGCTTTACAACAATCAGGTGAACATGTCTCGGATCTGTCAAGAACTAGCTCAATGTGTTCACAGCAAAGCAAATATCTAGTCTCATATTCATTAGGTACATCAATGAACAAATCATCTAACGATACATTGTGGCATCAACCATCTCTGATGAAGCATCACTCAACAGATTCAGGTTCGATGCCATAGGTGTGTCCATGGCCTTGCATTCCATCATCCTAAACCTCTTCAGGATCTCCACTACATAATTCCCTTGTCTATGGAAGATTCCATCTACACTCTGCCACACCTCCATGCCTATAAAGTAGTGCATCATATCCAAGTACTTCATCTCAAACTCGATAACAAGTCTCCTTCTTGCAACTTTAATGAATTCCTCTTTTATTTCAAGAACAAGTCATTGACATATAACATAAGCACCACTGATATTCCACCTTCAACCTTGAAGTAAAGGTTGGAATTTGCTTTACTCTCAGTAAATCCTAGAGCCACCATTAAGTTGTCCATCATCTTGTACGATGTCAAACCTCACGATATTCTGCAGTCACTCCCTATGAAGTGGAGCATCATTCTCCCTCTACCTGTTGTACTCTATGCATTGAAACATTCTATACCATAGTGACAAGTATCCTCCTCTACTACAAATGTTCTATGTAACCATATAGTGTCGTTGGATACCAAGATCCTCTATCTTGAACCTTTTCAAAAGTTCTTCTCACACCCATCTATGAGCTTGCCATTCCCTATAGGATTTCATCTTAAAACTTGTAGAAAATGTTAATATCTTCATCACTCTAGGTGATCTTCAATATCCTCATGTATGTGCTATCCCATGGGTTCCTTCTGAGCTCATACAAGGCCTTCTTTAATTTGTACACATGAGTGTGACTGTCATGTGTTTCAACTCCCACTAGCTGCAAATTTCTCTTCATAGTCTATGCCTTCTTTTTGAGAGAAGCCTCATGCTATGAATCTTGCCTCGTATCCCACAATGTGGTCATCTATTTCATGTTGGATCTATGTAATTCCCTTCAGGTCTTGATACTGCATCCTAGACATCAATCTTCTTGAACGGGTACACTCCTTCCCTTTCTTCTTGGTTATTTCTTCATAGCTTGGAAGGCTTTGCATTAATGATGTCACTCAATAGTGTCACATAACTGCACTGTGTCTGAGACCTCTTTCTTTCTTTGAAAGTATCATCTTATTATTCTTCATCTTGTATTATTTCTTGAACTGTCATCACTTGTTCTTCGAAACAAGTCTCATCCTTCTTTTCATGTAGGTGATTGTACACAATCTTTCCTACAAGTCAAATGCATTAATTGTATGGTTAGAAAGATTTAATAAGGAATATTCATAATGGAAAATTCCTATGCATAAATATATAATCATGCAACTATTTTAGCCAATACAACATTCATCCATATATTATGGAAAATTTCTAGATGCCTTCCATCTCTACCATCATCATCATTAAGATTGTGCACTAATCCAATATGTCAGCAAAGAGGTTTCATTCTAGATAAGTAGCAATAGAGATTTGTATAGCATGAGATAATTTCCCATCACATGCATATTAGTAGTATACTTTCATTAATGCAAACATGCATAACACATCAATTGAATATAGACAAATGCATAACCAAATAATATCATGAAATGACAATTGAATACTTATCCTTATTTGTTTTGTGGGTAGACTCCTTCTTTCAACTTCATCATGTTCTTCATTGATAACAACATCATTTCTTATCCATATGCTAAGATGGATAAGAGGTTCTTCAATAATTGAGTTCTTCATAATCCTCATCACCTGAGGGATCTTCTTGGGATTGTGAGAGCTTGGTCTTCAGTTGCTCCCATCTTCTATTTCTCTTATTATGAACCAACCTTCTTCTTGTGTGCTCTCTTCCCAGAGTCTGCTGAAAATAATCACTTCCTTTTGGCACACATTCATTGAATGAATGAATCTCGTGATCCTAGGAGGCCATTCAAGGTGGTTATCACAATTTCTGTATTCTCTACTTCTTCATCCACTACTTCAAGTTATTCTTTTATTTGCGAGACCCTTGTAAAGTATGACTTTACGGTCTCTACATTCTGGATCTTTACATTCTTCAACTGGTTTCTCAAAGACATATTCTGATTTATGTTCTTCCCTTCAAATAGCTTGGTCAATGGATCAAACATCTCTTTAGGCTTCGTTAGGGAAGAAACTTGTGGTATAAGGTGATCCTTGATTGAATCAGCAATGATGTTCTTGGACTTGACCAAGGTCTTCTTATGTAAGACTTTTAGCCTCATCTCCCTCTGGAACTAGAACCTCTCCACTTATGTAGGTGTCTAATTCATTTTCTTCAAGAACTAGTGAAATCCTATACTTCCATGTTTGAAATTTGTCACCTTCACCAATATTGTCATCAAGCTGGTGTGATTAGTCATCTTGAAATGAGAACCTCAACTGTAAATAGAAAAAGATTAGATCTTACCGACTTGAGGAGTTTGTCCTAGTTTCGGAGCTGGTTGATCTAGGGTTTGTCAGAGAAACCCTAATTTTCAAAACTTGGAATATTTCAGATCTGATTGGATAGAAATATGGGCCTCTTCAAGGTGAGCTTTCCAATGTCCTCCTTTTTTGAAAATAGTGGAGGGACTCTCCAGGAACAGAAATCCCTAGTTTTCCAATTTCCTCTGCAAAAATTCTTGATATTATTTCTACGGTATCTCCAAACATAATGCTCCTCTCTATCTAAAATGTTTCAATAAGGTATCCTCGTTGGTCCTCTTTCCATCACCATAGGTTTGAGCATAATTGGTTTCAACAATTGGTACTTATGATAGTTTTCCCAAGGTGATGTATTTCAGGACTATTGAGCATGACGAACGTGTACGGACCGCCACATGTCATTGTTTCATCATCAGGATCTGAAAATTTTAATATGGAAAGTAAAGTCCATTTCCTGTCTGGAACATCTTGTGAAACTTCATTTGGACCTTCATAGCATGAGATATAGCAATTCTCCCTAGGTGTCCTGTTTAGGGATGAATCCTGCGAGAGGCTGGAACCCTGATTTGGAGAAATCATATCTCCCAAAATATATCGAATATGAGGCTGAAATTGTGACCTAGGATACATCATGAATGGATTTGCGGCCTCTAAAAATTTTGCCTCCTGATTCTTCTTTAATATTGCGATATAGTGAATGTACCAAAACTACCATTTTTAGTATTTTAGGGTTTTTCAAGCCTAGGGTCAAACTAGGGTTTGACTTTCCCATAGTTTTACTCAACCAAAAACTTCGACCTTGGTCTCTAAAATTTGATTTTGATGAGGATAGAAATCATATACTGAGATCCCTCAAAAATTCTACTATGAAAATACCTAATTGATGCTAATGTGGTAGGTCAAAAAATGAAAATGCCCAGAATCAAATTCTGCTTCGACAGAAAGATGCTCCCTTCAATGGAGATTCATCCTAGCCTCATTTTTTTTATGGATTATGGAGAGAGACCCAAAAATTAAGAATCCCTATATTCTGCAGCTCCATAGTGTCTTCTTCTTAGGTTAGTTTTGATACCATGTTATATTTTTATCAATTAGACAATATTACCTTAGGATCTTATGTGAGAGAATAACATGCACAACAATCAATCACAAGAGACAATAGACACAAATATTTTCCTCAGGGAAACCACAAAGGATAAAACCTTGCAACTTCCTCAGAGATGGAATGAGAACCAATGGTAGCAGTAAAACCCAAATACATAAAGATGATATCCAACAGTTGTTCTCTCTCTCTCACTTGTGTGAGCTCCTCTTCTCTCACCCATGCGCTATAGCTGGGTGAGTGTGTATGATAAATAGAGAGGATCACTCTCTATTTTTACTAGTTTCTGACTTGACAATAACTTACCAGGGCCAATTTCTCTAGGAGAGTCTAATAACCCTAGTTCCCCACAACTGCGAGGACTTTTTCCCCTGATCAACAAGGAGGATTAACCTCTATGACTTTACATGACTTGATTACATTAATGATTTTCCCGATATGAAAATTGGGGACCAATGAAATACAATATATAAAATATACAAGTGAATACATTCTGAAGTTACAAATACATCAACAAGTAGCATGGTATGTTTTCCCCACACCAGTGCAGCCTTCTCTAGATTTCATAGGCATGATACTCACACTGTGCCTTAGGTATTGTTTACTTCACATATTTTTTATCATCTTATTGTTATGTTATCAATTACCAAATTTAAACATGTTTTTGTGATAAGACATATAATTCCTTTGTTTCTTAGCTACTGTGTCTCTTTGCATCATCATCTAATGAATGGGAATTTTAAATTGCATTTACATTTTGTCTCTATTTGGTTCTTTTTCAGAAGCTTTGATTTATGTAGCCTAAATATTGTCACCTTTCAAATAATACTGAGAGTCTAGAACTGCTTGAAATTATAACTCCTCTTGAAAGATAATATTCTGTTTTAAATGCTAGTTGATATTCTAACAACCGGTTATTTTGGGATTACAATCACACAGTCTCAACTCTCAAGCTAAGTTATCCAAAATGAGAAACAATAATTGTACGAGAAATGCCATCTAAAGGTTTCGCATATAAGAAACGTATACACTGTATATACAAAAACTATTTATATCTAACCATGTATGTACAAAAATATTACCAAACAGAGGAGGTTTGGTGAAACATTATATGTTTTATATGGTGTGCAATGTGAACATTTAAAAAGATGTAATCTATAGACAAGCATGGATAAAGTTAGTTTGACTAAAATTCATAAAGAAAAGACGGGATAGAATTAGTTTGAAGAAAAAAAATCAAATTCAGCCATAGCAAATTAGTATACAAAAAAAAGGATAATATTTCATTTGTTGCTACACTAAGAGTAAGCCCAAACATTTAGAGAATTAGATTGGAATATGTTATAATTTTTGCTAGGATCAAAGCAGGATTTTGAAGAATATTTAGCATACTGTAAAAAGCACAATTTCAAGTAATAAATGATATCATCCTAGAATTTCAAGTGGATGAGACTAATGGATCCAATGAGAAAGATTTCCAAAAATAATCATGTTTCCAATTACCAAATACAAATATGACATTTGTTGGGGATGATAACTGACCTACAACATACATTTTTTTGTACATGCATTCATGTTCATTGTTGATGTGGGACCATTTATTGAAAAAGAGCCAGGGGATCCACCTGAAAAAGACTGCATTGTAGACAAGGGCAGAGATGATCCTGCACCACCCGGTCCAAATGAAAACATAGATGGTATAGACATGAAAGGAATAACTGGATGAGATGAAGGGACATAACAAAAATGGGGAGTTGGTGGAACAAAATATGAAATTACAAGATTATTATCCATTGTAGATACTGCTACAGGTCCTGCCTCCAATGTAGATGTTCGACCAAATCCAAAATGACTTGACATAAGATGAAAACATTATGTTGTTAATCTTTGCATTTTCCTTTCAACCTGTTCACAGTCCTTCATCAACACCCGCTCAATCTCTCCAAACTTCTTCAATTTTATCTCGGTTCTCTTTAACTGACTAGCCACTATAATTGTTGCAAGACGTTGAATCTCATTTTTGTCTTGGTCATTAAACAACTTTTCCTTCAATTTTGTAGCAAACATGCCTACCATGGCAACCAATTTGACCTTTTCAGCAGAAAAAGGTGATGTAGAAATGGATATATCATTCTTTGAAGACAGCCTGTCACCGTGAGTATAACCTTATTTATGTAAGGATCTATCTCCAATATTTCCTGTAGTGCATTCTTCTTTGGATAATGGAACTAAAGCTGCATGTGCACAAATTGCAGCAACACGTGGTCCAACAACACATGCCCTTGTCCCATGAAAAGCCTACAAATGTCTACATTCAACAATGTCACTTCATAGCCTCTATTCAATTGTGTATCCTCTCGTGAAATATATTTTGACAATATAAGTGAATTCCAATGTTTATGCATTTATTGATAGTGAAACCATGCTATACATTTTTAATGATGTCACATCTACCTAACCCATACAAAACCCGGTATTACTTTTACTGCTAATAAGGTTTCCATGTTTGTTATAAGATGTACAAAGGAGTCACATTGGAAGGAAACAAAGAGGAGGTTTAAATATGTAAAAGGAACTATTGATATTTTACTATAACTTTGTAGAAATGACACTTTTTGTGTTAACATGTGATGTATATTGTGTTGGATCACTTGTAGACGAGGGGTTTTTTCTTCGATTAAAGGAGATTGCAAAGTTATTTGTCTAGATTTTTGTTTAAATGGGTTATTGTTGTAATTTCATGATTTGATGATTGTTTCTGTTTGTTTACCTGAGGAATAAGTTCTATGAGTGCATGGGCATGTCTACCTTGCAACTTTATTTCGTCACAATTTTTTTTCACTACTCACAAAATAGCATTAGAAACAAGGTCCTAGCTACCATTACTTCTGTCCAGAAATCTCTGCTCTAAATAGAAGAATTTTTTTAGAAGTAAAAAGTTGTGTTTTCTTTACTACTATTGAGATTTGAAGTATATCTGCTTATATGATGCTTTTCGGTTGAAATTACCAGGAAAGTGTGTAGAAGGCCTCAAACACAGCATTGGAACCTTTGCCTCTGCACAATGTATGATTATCTTTTTCTCTAGTTGTTGTTTAAATTTTATTTCTTTTATATGGTAACGAGGGAAAATAAAATTGGCTTCAGTATATTCAACACATAACTTATAAGTGAAGTATATAAGAAGTCTCAATGTGTTGAAATTTTCACCCCTATTAGAATTCTAACTACAACTTTTGTTATTTTTCAGGAAAATTGGATATTTCATGCAAATTCTTCATTAGATGGTCACCATTCAATCCAAAGGACTTCAAACAAAAGGTACCTTTCAATAGAAGGGTGGGGATATTTTTCTCTATTACACCTTAAGAACATGCTTCATCCACTAGTTTGAAAGCATATAAAGAATTGCAAGTGCCTGTAGAGGACATTGTTAAGGATACCATAGTTTCTTCTAAGCATATGGAATTGAATCGGAGAAAAAATGTTGATGGAAAAATTGGTTTTGTTGTTTTCAGTGGAGGTAATTACCAACATCTCAAAGAATGGGAGCTCAGTTTGACATCATCTGAAGAAAGAAATCGGTCACTAATTTATCTTTTGGGTCCAATTGCATTCGTAGCATCTGTTGTGTTAGCACCATTTTATCTTAGAAAGTCTTTTGAAGTTGTTTTTGGGGACTCCCTTCCAATAGGTATTGTGCTTATCATATACCACAATGTTGAAAGTTTTGAATGGGTAAATGTTTGAAGGGTTGGGCTAAAAGGAGAAAAAAGAGTGCAAGATTTCTATTCAGAATTGACTGCCAAAAGCATAATTGACAGTTGACTGAATTTGAATAATTAAATAAACAAATAGTTTTGACCAATCTAATGTATGGGTAGAGAAAATTAAAAAGTTATGAAATTTTATTCAAACATGATCATTTCGGGAAAGAAAATGCCTTATATGTGAACTATTATACAAGTCTGATTATCACAAAGGGTTCAATCGGAAAATGGTTATTGTGGACATATAGCTCAAAAAAGTTCCATTAGTAACATAAAAATAATGAAAGGAAGAACAAGACTATCCGCATGTTATAAGCACGGAATAACCCTCTTTATCAATGATGATAGGTGTGATCAATCACTTTTGAAATTAATTTTTGGCCTCTGTAATCCTACAAATTTCAGCTTGCATTGGACAAGGAACTTTAAAACTGCTTTCAAATCTTGTTTACTATTTGTATCATATATCTATTCACTGTAAAAAGATGATTATTCACATATTTGATTAAACAAGATATATGATTATCTTGTTTACTGTATGTATCATATATTTGTTTACTGTGAAAATATTATTATTCATCTTGTAGTTGTATTAAGATGAAAAACATAAAACCACTGAGTCATGTAATTTTAGACTTGACACTTTATACTTTCAAGTCTTGACTCTTGACATTGGATACTTTACTGTTTGAGAACCTTAGTTCATTCTTGTTTATGAATCATGGTGATTTTTAATTTTGATGGATGAATGATGATACCATAATTTATCATTATGGTCTGATATAATGGTTATGTTATTTTTGCATTATATTCAGTGTAACCTATCAAATCTATTCGAGATGAAAATATTAAGTTATGTATATTCACTGAGAATTGTAAGAGAAATTTCAATTGAAAGAGCATTGTAACCTCTCAATTCTATTCAATGTGAAAATAAATTAAGCTCTGTATACGCACTGAGCATTAAAAATAATTTATTAGGTCTCTCGAGTTAGAAACAATGTTGGGATTGTTAGTATTTTCTTAGAATTACAAATGATGCAATATTGGTGTTAATATTGACCCTTTCTCCAATTCTTAAAGGGTTCTAGCTCAATGGAAGAGGGACTGCTTTACAAGCAGGAGATAGAATGTTCAATTCCTTCGTGCCCTAATGATATTACAATATTGATATTTTTAATAAAATATATTTTATTATGATTTATTATGGTTACGAGGGGGGTTCTAAACTGACTTCATATGTCACTATGATGGGAGTTCAAAACTTCCCTTGTATGTTACAATGAGGGGGGTTCAAAACACCCCCTATAAGTATATATGAGGGGGGTTCATAACCATCCCCAAAGGTTTGTGAATATTTTTAGGGGGGTTTCAAACCACCTCCATAGGTACCTATGAGGGGGGTTTATAATTGCCCCCAGTGGTTTGTAAATACTTTTAGGGGGATTTCGAACCACCTTCATCGGTACCTATGAGGGGGATTTCGAACCACCTTCATCGGTACCTATGAGGGGGATTTATAACTACCCCAAATTTTTGTAAATACTTTTAGAGAGGGGGTTCGAACCGCCTTTGTAGGTACCTACGAGGGGGTTTTATAAACGCCCCCAAAGTTTTGTAATAAATAATTTTAGTGGGGGGGTTGAGCCTCCCCCAAATGTCACTTTTAGCATCGGTGCTATTAGGAGGGGTCTTGTTAAGACCAAATCCAAAGGTTAGTAAGATGGATTTTTATGGGGGATTTATAAAAACCCTTGTAGGAACCTATGGGGGGTTTGAAACCACCCTCATAGGTACCTCGAGGGGGGTTTGAGACCGCCCCCATAGGTAACTACGAGGGGGTTTTGTAACCACCCCTGTAGTTACTTATGAGGGGTTTTCTAACCGCCCCCAAAGGTTTGTAATACATACTTTTTGTGTGGTTTTGGAACCACCCCCATACGTGTCTATGAGGGGGGTTTAGAACATCCCTTAAAAGTCACTTTTGGAGGGGGGGGGTTAGAAACTCCCCCAAAAGTCAATTTTAGGGGTACTTTTTATCTCTTCCAAAACCTCCCCTAAAATTCAAAACATTTAGTGTCAAGGCTATTAGGGTTGGTTTTGTAAAGACCACCTCCAAAGCTAAAACCACCCCCAAAACTGAATAGGCGGAACAAAACCCCCCTAAAATTCAAACTTGTTGTAGTGTCTACAACTGAATGGTGGAACTCATCCATAAGTGAATGCAATACCACTGTCCATATGAGAGTACTATCATCTGCAGGACCATCCTCATTCAATAAGTGCTAGCACCACTCTTAACAAAAGAGTGTTCTTTTCTGCAATACCATCCTCAAGTAGGATACTTTTTTCCTTAAATGAATGTAGGATCTCATCCACAAATGAATGTAGGACCACTCTATATATGAGAGTAATATCACCCATAGGACCATCCTCAACTGGTAAGTTCTAGGACCACTCATAACAAGAGAGTTTTCTTGTCCTCAGAACCATCCTCAAGTAGGATACTGTCGTCTACAAATGAATGCAAATCTCATCCACAAATGAATGCAATATCACTCACCATATGAGAGTACTATCATCTGCAGTACCATCCTTAGCGAGTAAGTTCTAGGAACACTCTCAACAAGGGAGTGTTCTTATCTGTAGAACCATCCTCAAGTAGGATACTATCATTTGCAAATGATTTCATATCTCACCTTCAAATTGTTGATGTATTTGTAACTTCATAATGTATTCACTTGTATATTTTATACTATATTTCATTTTACCCAGACATAGATGTTTGTTCCTCTGATCAGGAGAGTCATTAATATAATAAATTCATGTAAATTCATTAAGGTTAACCCTCCATTGTAATTCATGGAAATAGTCCCCACAATTTACGGGTATTAGGGTTATCAGACTCTCCTAGAGAAGTCGTCCCTGTAGAGTAAATGTCAAGTGGAAAAAAATTATAAATAGAGAGTGAAACTCTCTATTTGAAACACACACACACTCAACAGTAGCACATGAGTGAGAGAGAAGTATCCCGCACAAGTGAGAGAGAGAGAACAACTATCGGAGATCATATTTGTTTTTTTTTGTTTTACTTTTTCTATTGATGCTCATTCTATCTCTGAGGAAGTTGAAGGGTTTTCTCCTTTATGGTTTCCCTGAGGAAAACTAATCATGTCTCTTATCTCTTGTGATTATTGATGTGCATATTATTCTCTCAGATAATATCCTAGATCGTATTGATTAAATGATAAAAATCTAACATGGTATCAGAGCTAAACTGAGAAGAAGACAATGTTCAGCTACAGAAGCTAGGGCTTATTATTTTTTGGGCCTCTCTCCATATATCATCAACAAAAGGATGCTAGGTTGACTCTCCATTGAAGGGTGCATCCTTCTGTCAAAGCAGAATCTGAGTCTGAGAATTTTTAGCTTTTGACCTACCACTATAGCAGAAAATCAGGGATTTTGACAGAAGTGGAATTTTTGAGTGATCCCAGCATAGGATTTCTCTCCTCCTAAAAATATAAGTTTAGAGACCAAGATCAAAGTTTTTTGTTCGGTATAACTCCATGAAATTCAAACCCTAATTTGCCCCTAAACCATAAAACCAACACTACAGAAGATCAGCTCCAGATCCAGTTCAAGCATCTCAAATTGGTAAGATCTAAATATTTTGTATTTACAATCGAGGTTCTCATTTAAGATGTCTCATCACACCAAGCTTCATGAAAATATTGAAGGAGATGAAAACTTCCGAGCATGGAATTATAGGATCTCAGTGGTTCCTGAAAAAAATGAATTGGACACCTACATAAGTGGAGAAGTTCTAGTTCCAGAGGGAGATGAGGCTAAAGCATTACACAAGAAGAACTTGGTCAAGGCCAAGAGGATTATTGTTGATTCTATCAAGGATCACCTTATACCACATGTATATTCCCTAAAGACACCTAAAGAGATGTTTAATTCCTTGACCAAGTTATTTGAAGGGAATAGTATAAATTGGAAGATGACTTTGAGAAACCAGTTGAAGAATGTAAAGATCTAGAATGCAGATACCATACACTCATACTTTACAAGCGTCTCTCAAATAAAAGAACAACTTGAATTAGTAGAAGAAGAAGTAGAGAATGGAGAAATTATGATGACCACCTTGAATGGTCTCCCTAGGTCATGCGACTCCTTCATTCAAGGGATTTGTACTAGAATAAATTTAATCACTTTCAGTAGGCTATGGGAGGAATGTTCATAAGAGGAAGCTTTGATAGTAGCCCGAGAAGAAAATATGGGAAGTGAATATCAAGCTCTCATGGCACACACAAAGAAATAAAGAAAGGACCACCATCATTTCAAAGGTAAGAATTCTCACCAGAAAGATATCCCTAGAAGATATAGCAAAGATCTATCTAAACTCAGATGTTATACCTATGATGAGAAAGGACACTTTGCCAAACATTGTCTTGGAAATAAAGGTAGCTCCAACAAGAATAAGGAAATCAAAAGAAAACATCATGCTCACAATGCAAAGGATGATGAACCTCCTAGGAAGGGATTCAAAGAAGAAAGTGAAGATTCTTCAAGTGATGAAGAGTATGTTTTGATTTCTGCCCTCACAGGGACTGTTACACATGGAAGCAATGATTGGCTCATAGATAGTGAGGCCTCCAAACATATGAAAGGATTCAAAGAATCCTTTGTGAAAATATCTGAACATGAGTCACCCAAAAAAGTAAAACTTGGGGATGATTACCAGTATCCCATAAAAGGTAGTGGTGAATCCTCATATAAGCTAGACTCTGGAAAATATATGAAAATGAAGAATGCATTGTTTGTACTAGGACTAAAGAAGAATCTTCTCTCCATATCTAGATTGGATGCAAAAGGTATGAAGGTTGCATTTGTAGATGGCCAAGTCCTGATGTGGCCAAAGGGGAAGGCTATAGATGATGTAGTAGTGATTGGAGAGAAAGAGGGAGGCTTATACAAATTAAAGGGCCAAACAGAACAAGCCTTGGTCCATGACTCAGTAGAGCCAAGTGAACTTTGGAATAAAAGGCTAGGACATTTGCACTATAGGTCACTACCACTTGCAAGAAATGTTGTTGAATATCTTCCAGAAATCTAGGAAAAGCATGAAGGAATTTGAAAAGGATGGGAAAAGGGAAATAACACAAAGAATACATTTCCAAGTAGTGAGAGCAAGTCAAAAGGAATCTTGGAAATCATCCACTCTGATCTATGCAGTCCGATGTCATCCAGTTCATTGAGTTGGTTTGTATATTATGTTTCTTTCATTGATGATTTTTCTAGGAAGACATGGATATACTTATTGAAAAGAAAGGATGAAGTATTCAGTGAATTCAAGGAATCAAGGAATTCAAAGCCTTGATCAAGAACCACACAAAGAAGGACATCAAGACCTTTTAATCATACAATGGCATAGAATTCAGATCAGATGAATTCAAAGAATTATGCAAAGAGTAATGGATTAAGAGAGAGTTGACCACTGCATATAATCCACAACAGAATGGGGTTGTAGAAAGGAAGAATAGAATGATTATGGAGCAACAAGGGAAATGCTTCATGATCAAGATATTCCTATGGATCTATGGGTAAAAGCTGCTAGGATAGCTATGTATGTACAGAACTGTACTCTGCATAGAGTACTTAAGAACAAGACACTAGAAAAAGTCTTCTTTGGTAAGAAACCAGAAGTCAACCATCTCCGAATATTTGGTTGTCCAGTGTACATACACATTCTGAAAGAAAAGAGGACGAAGTTAGATCCTTCAAAAAAGAAGGGTATATTTGTGGGATATAGTGAAAGCTCAAAATCTTATAGAATATATTTCCCAGGATTCAAGAAGATCAACATTAGTAGAGACGTGACTTTTGACAAAGACTCAACTTACAACAGATCCAGAAATAGATCTATTGAAGACATTGAAGAAACAGAAATACCCAGGATCCGAGATACAGCTATGAATGATGCAACTCCAAAAGAAGATCGAGAAATGAAAGAAGCTCAGGAACCTATATATCCACCACATGAGAAGAATCTCTACAAGAGGAAAGCTACATGGGTATGAGAGGCTATCCAAGGTGTAGAGAGATATGGGGATTCATAATAAATGCATAAAGAAGGAAGAGAACTATGTCCTACTCCATTTATAAATCCCTACTGTGTGACATCATTGATAAAGAACCTTCCAACTATGAAGAAGCAGCAGAAAAGAAATAATGGAAGGATGCTATGATCGAGGAGTACTAGTCATGAAGAATGATATCTGGGATGTGGTCCTGAGACCAGAAGGGGAGTCTATTGTAACTTCCAAATGGATCTACAAGATCAAGCATGTTGTTGATGGAAGCATAGAGAAATATAAATCAATTTTTGGGACATGTGGCTTCTCCCAGAAAGAAGGGATAAATTATGTGGATACTTTTGCACATGTAGACAGGTACACTTCCATCATAACAATACTTTATCTGGCTACAGTAATGAAATGGAAGATACACCAAATGGATGTCAATACATCGTTATTGAATGTTGTAGTAGAAGAGGAAGTGTATTTGGAGCAGTTGCTCGATTTTGAGAGACATCATAGGGAGACTCATGTGTGTAAATTGAAGAAGGCCCAGTACGGTTTGAAACAGGCACCTAGGACATGGTACGATGGAATTGACAGCTTCCTAACTGGCTTGGGATTTACCAAGAGTAAATCGAATTCCAACCTTTACTATAAGGTTGAGGAAGGGAACCCAGTAATACTCCTATTATATGTGGATGACATGTTTGTGACAGGTGAGGATGGGTTGATTGTTGACATGAAGAGGAAGATTGTTGTCGAGTTCAAGATGAAAGACTTGGGTATGATGCACTACATTTTAGGCATGGAGGTGTGGAAAAATGGAGATGGAATATCCCTGGGATAAGGGAAGTATGTAGTAGAGATCCTGAAGAGTTTCAGGATGATGGACTACAAGGCCATGACCACACCTATGGCATCGAACTTGAAGCTATTGAGTGATGCTTCATCAGATTCAGTTGATGCTATGATGTATCGTCAGATGATTGGGTCATTGTTGTATCTGACAAACACAAGACCAGATATTTGATTTGTTGTGAACACATTGAGCTAGTTTCTGACGGATCTGATACATGTTCACCTGATTGCTACAAAGCATATTCTGAGGTACCTGAATGGTACAGTTGACTATGGTCTCAAATATGAAGCAAATCAGGAGATTAACCTAGAGGGTTATGTGGATTCGGATTGGGCAGGCAGTGCCATTGATAGGAAGAGAACTTTGGGGTATTGCTTCAGTATGGGATCAGGTGTGATGTCTTGATTTAGCAGGAAGCAATTCTACGTGGAACTAAGTACAGCCAAAGCAGAGTATGTCACAGCTTGTTCAGCTAGTAGTGAGGTAGTGTGGCTAAGGAAGCTGCTATCTGATTTGTTTGATCTCCATTTGATTCTACTTGTATATATTGCGACTGTCAAAACCCCAAATTTTCACAAAAATTTAAAATTTTGAAATAACAAGAAATGTTGAGACTGCATTTTATTAACAGTTAACGGTTAGCAAAAAGAGAAACAGTTAATAGATTAATTTGCATAAACTCACCTATGTTAACTCAGCAGTTTTCTTATTAATACAATCTTAAGTTTATCTTGTGCATTATTTCTATATTTGGTTTACTAATGAGATCTATTTATGATAGTAGGTGGAATATGACTTTGAATTCTGGGGCTTACTTAGAATTTATGCTAACGCAAATGGATTATTTGTTCTTACAAGTTTACAGGTATAAATGACCAAGTATCGTTATTAAATTCATAAGGAATCATGCAATATTTCTATTTGCAATTAATAAGCTTAGATTATAAGCTGCTATAATCCAACCTACTTCTGTAAGGTAACATAGTTTGTTTTCTTCTATTGCTATAATAATCGAACTTCAGATGATTGTAATTTCTTCCTGTAGAATATGTAGTGATAGTACTACTTCCCTTGGTTCTGACTAGTTTATTTTATCTACTTGATATTCTTTATTTTCAACAAAAGTATACCCTAGAAATTCTATATTACATTTCTTTTATTAGGTTCTATCTAAGAACAAATTCCAGGGTTGATGTTTTTCTTATTGAGCCAATCTTTTCATTTTATGTTAACCTGAGTAACTTGGTAAGATTGTAAAACTATACTCCAAGTAATAACAAACTACCACAACGTCTAAGATGAGATCTCATGGATCTGTATTAAGTAAAAGAGTTTATAGGAAAATGTTTTTACATTTTCCTTTGCCATTACATAATTTGCTATCAAAACTTTGCTAGTTTCTAAGATTTAAAAACATGCATAAACTATTTGTTTGTCGACATAAAAGGTTTTATTAGTGTTACAATTGAAAAATACCTATGGTCTTACCCAAATGACACTATGCACATTACACAAGTTAAATGTTGTGTAATCAATTTCACCACCATGAAAGGAATTTGGAACTAAAAGATAGTTATCCTTACTCCATTCATTAAACTTTTTATAAGTCAATGACTTCATAATTTATCATAAAATACTATAAGTAATAACTTAGTTACTACACAACCTATATCCCAATGATGATATTATTATATAAACTTCGATGAGTTGTAACCAAATAAAAAAGGGGATTAATGCCTCGATAGGTATTTGCTTATTACTAAGTTAAAAGTTTACATAACCTTTTATTATCTCCATAAGTCAATTATTTGTGCAAACTTACAATAAAGAAACATGATTCTCATGAGATTACTAATATAATCTCGTATCATTGCTTACCCATACAATATGTAAGATTTGTTTGGGTCACGAGGATATAGGCTATGATTGTGTTAAGTCAACTATTATCATAATGTTGTAACCCACGCCAACAACGAGCTATGCACCAATCATTTTAATGATATAGTATGATTGAAACCCATGCAAACTATGATGCAGCTTTGATGAAATCATTGGTGAATAAAATTGGTTATTATGAAAATGCAGGTGACTATGGAAAGTTGACCCACTGCATGATTTATTTGATGTGGCCATGTGGATGTTCTTGGCCATGCACTGGTTTCTTATATAGTCGTCAACCCATGCCAACAATGAGCTATGCACCAAGCGTTTTAACGATATAGTATGATTGAAACCCATGCAAACTATGATGCGGCTTCGATGAAATCATTGGTGAATAAAATTGGTTATTATGAAAATACAGGTGACTATGGAAAGTCGACCCACTGCATGATTTATTAGATGCGGCCACGTGGATGTTTCTTGTCCATGCACTGGTTGCTTATATAGTCGTCAACTCTAATCCTTGGATTATTTTCTCTCCTATAATTGCGTTGGCCCTGTGGGCTGCTTTGCAAGCTCCCATGGAGGTCGTGAGTTGCAGAGACTCGCTCGCTGGTGTTTGTTGTGTCCTTCTCCCTTGAGTTGGTTTCTATTGTTTGCCTTCACTGCAATGTCTTTCATTTGGTCATAGTTTACTACTTCCCATTACACATGGCTTATAGCCCACTTGAAAATCGTTTTTACTGCTCCTTCTATCGTGGTATGTACTTAGGGAAAGCTTTGGCCTTATTGTATGTAATGGCGTAGCTCCTTCATCTTAGGGTTCTAGAGTTTAGTTTACCTATTTGCTTGTAGTGACAGTCTGACTCCATTCTTGTAGACTCCTTGCAGCCATTACTTAGTCTTACCCACCTCTGCTATTAGTGGTGAAATACCAAAGTCTGTCATCTCCATCCTCGGAAAGCATGAGGGTTTGACTCTTCTTCATGTTGGTTTTGGTGTTACTATTTGTCCGAGGCTCCATCGTTTTTGTTTCTAGCTTGGGTAAGTTATCATTTAACTACCATTACTATTACATTTTCAAACTACAAAAGGGTTTTAAATTTTATTAAACTATGTTCCTTTTACATTGCAAGTTAACATGTCTTCAAGGTTGATGGTCATTGCACCATATAGATGGCTCCACGAGGAGTTAACGGTAAGATATGGTTTCAAATAGGGTTTCCTCTACATGTACAGACTCTTGCAGTTCGAGATGGTTTTGACCGTGTTGCACCCAGTATTGGGTTGCTATCCTTCATTTTTATGGTTTTTGTTTTGGTTTATTACCCTTGCTTTTTGCGAGGTAACTACAGCTTAAAGTTGTGAATTGTAAATCTCCTCTCGTATTTGTAATGAGCTTACAGTTTTGTAATATGATGTAAATGCTTTTTCATACTCCATATCTGAATATGGGTGCTCGCCTCCTCACTGAGGTTTTGTACTATGTTAAATTTTTTGGCTTACATTCAGTCTTCAGACTTGTTGATATAATGTAAATATTTTTAATAATGTCTGTTTGTAAGTTAAATTTGTTCTCTTTTATGTTTTTGTATTTTATCTCTGTGTAATGAATTTAATTTGTTCTTTAAATGGTTTTATAAAAAGAACTAAGCTTATTGTTTATCCTAGGTTACTACTGTAAAGGATTTGGATAAAAAAGAATACTGGTAGTTTTCTACTCAAAAATATGAGCTAGGGTTTTTACCCTATTTAACCTTTAAGATGATAATTTATGTATTGATATTTAATTATTTTTTATTACTATCAAAATAATTTAATATTATTTTAATGGCTCAAGAAATTCCAGGTTAGGGTTAATGGAAATAATCTATGTTCTTTCCTTAAAAATTTCTCCAGTTTGTAAAAATAATTTCTTTTTTATTTATAAACGATAATATTTATGTTAATAATATTATCTTTATATAATATAAATACTTCCTCTTGTATTTATGCATACACTTATTTAAATAAGACTGTGACTAATCTGCAACAGTTTATTGCTTATACTAGTACATAAAATCCAACCACTAGATTATGGCTTGGTTGTTTTTATTAGAACAAGGGTATTATTAAACTAGGGCTTGACCCTACAGTTCTCTTTTGCAAAAAGATAAACCTGTAGTTCTTATATGGATATGAAATGTTAATTTATTAAGTTCTTATTTTTTTTCTGAATTGTTATCTAGGGTTTAAGTAGGATTACTCGTAAACATTAATTTAGTAATGAGTCTGTTTTCAATAAAAGAATGGTTTTTTTCCAAAAACCTTCTCGATTTATAGTAACTAAATATCTTAGTTATTTAACAATATAATTAATTAAATTAAGTATTTATATTTTCTATGTTAATACAACAATTATTTTTCATATCACTATCTTGAGTTAGTAGTATCTATTAGTTTTTAAACTATTATTAATTCTAGTAAACTGGATATGGTATCTGATACCTTTGCTTTAAACTATTATTAATTCTTAGTGAATATTTAACTTCATTATAAAAAATTGTAAAAATCGGTGAATCTTTCACTGATTTATAAAATATTGTAAAAATAGAGGAACAACAACATTAGTAAAATAACATGAATTACATCATCAACAACAAAACATGTAGACTCATGAGTCACAACTGAGTATCTTGAGACCCAATCAACTTTGAATTTTCTCCCTATGTCCCATTGGCCCTTTTTCCTTTTCCGTGAATGCATTGTGTCACCTTGCAAGGAAAAATATTCAACATTTGAACTACCAATTTCAAATGGAAATGCATTTGTCTCACTTTGATCACTTGAGGAATGTATTCTACAATCAATTGTCTGGGTTGTAGATGCATTCTCAAAAGTGTTGACATCTCTCTCACTGATACCTTACTCAAGAGAGCTTGAAGCATGAATAGGATGTGGATTATTCGATTAAGGATTTTGAAAATATGATATTACATCCTTTTGTTTTGATGTTTTATTTTTATTTCCACAATCCATGTTTGACAAAATTGACATCTTACTTAATATTCCAAAATCAAAATTCCAAATCGATAGAAAAACTAGAAGTGAAGCCTACATGAGAAAAATGATATAAAATTAGTACAATGGCACATTATCAATTTATATTGACCTGACTTACAATGAGTGTTTACATTGACTCTTTCAATGAATTTTAATTGAATCTTTCATTGACTCTTTCCTCGAAGGAGGTATAACACTAATACAACTGGAAAGTGTCAATGAAACACAACTGCAGTGACTAGATTTAGGGCAAGTGGGGACTCCGCTTGTTATCTCGTCCCTTAATGGTCCAGTGCACATGTGGGGACCTAAATATTGACAAACTGATAAACTAATAGAATCAGAAATTATGCTCGATCTTTGCTTCCACTATCCAATTGAAGTCATTATTGTGTTCAAATCATGCAAATCACTTCAATGTGAGACGCATTTCATATCATGAAAATTTTTATATTGAAAGAAAAAGTATAACTTTGTGTAGACCTCAAGTCCTTCTATTATCACTTTTCTATGCATTTTACATGACATTAACCTCAAAGTGAAATTGACATTGGTAAATGAAGCTAATCTTGAAACCCAAAGAGAATAGGTATTGCAACATATTGGATAAACAAATCAAGATCAAATTAGTTTATAATAAAAGAAAGCCAAATCAATATCAATATAGTTTACAAGCAAGGAAATCCTAGATTATGACATGCTATGGTGGTAAAAATATCACAAGTAAAGAAATCCAATGAAACGGAACATTTTATAAGCAATGAAAGACATAATCAGTTTAAGTACAAATCAACAAGCTCAAAATACAACATTTTTGTTTGAAAAAAAGATGGAGCTCTACATATGAGAAGAAGATTGATATACCATATATGATCCACATTATTCTTTTGGAAAACAATCCACAAAATTCAAACATGCATGACATACATCATGTCGTAAAATCCCAACATTCATGACATACACATATGTAGACTTTGTTCTATGTAACATAAAGGATCATTGCCTTAGATGATGACAAATATCTCCTATGGTGTGTACTGAATAGGTATACGATGCCCATTTTTAACATAATTTCTATAATTTCTTATTCACCAACTTGAAATAGCAAGTAGTCACATCACATAAACGAAGAAATGAATAATATATCAGTGAATTCTAAGCCCAAGTTGTACAACTTTCAAATGATCCTTTGTATATTTAGCCAAAATGCCTAGATTTTGAAAGATCCACTAAAGGAATGTATGTATTTAGCATAACATATCCTTTTCAATAAGGAAATTGAGATTCTCTATCTTCATCAAAACACATTAGATAGAGCACTTATCCTTCATATTTTCTCTGTTATACAAAGATAACAATGTATAGAAATTACAGTAACAATGACGAGCATAATATCAATCACTATACCTAACATAGATTCTATATGTATAATCCCTTCCGCATCTACGCATACAATTATCATGTTTATAGATTCCCATTGATTATCTGGATTGTGATTGCTAAACTCAAATTTAATTCCATATAAAATAAATATTTACAAAGATGACTTACTCTTCCATCAGATTAAATTAAGCTAATAGATTATATTTTCACTATTATTCAACTCAAAGACTTCGCATAGAAAATCACTTTGTTTCTTATTTAATTTTTTGAGCCTATCATACAATGTAGAGATCGATTTCACAAGGACTATGAGCTCATTCAACAACTTTATCTCATAGAGATCTATTTATAGTTTCAACACACAACTCAAGCCAAGGAAGTGATGACATATCACTTCCTCTTCCATGACTGATGGTGCTCACTACATATATATGATTGTAAATGATGTTCCAAAATACGAGCTTTACTACTAAGACATGTTTAGACCATAAAGTTCCAATACAATGTTCGTAAGGTACAGAAACTAGAAACAAGTGTCCACTTCCATCCAGGTTCCATGGCAATAGAAAAGGAATTTCATAGTTTCGGACAAAATAGAGAGCAAATTCCCACCAAAATAGATTGAAATTAATTGGCTCAGTTTCACCTTAAATGGAAATGAAAAATAGACTTGAATTACTTTACTTTCACCCACAACACTACAAGATTAAAAAAATGTAACTTAATGTTTATATTCCTCTATCTATATCATTTCTTGTTTGATAATTACACTAAAGGTGTTATTAAGGGGATGGCCTCCTCCAGATTTCATCGTCTGTGGATGGCCTATGAGGAGCCACCCATTGTCCACCACATTTATGCGTTTGATTCCCATAACTTATTATCTTGCGTTTGGTGATGGCAGTGGTGAGAAGATAACAGCAATGGGTTATGGTTTGTAGCAATAATATTCATGTCCCAGTCCCATTCCAATCACCAAGTGGCCGCACCATGGAAATTATTCCTTATGCTCTCTAGAATCTAACTTTACAACAGACATGGCTGGATTGCCTAGTTTCCACCTCTCGTAAACCTAGTTCGTTTCCCCTCCTTGTTCCTAGGACAAAGGTTCATCCCGTACCACACACAATTCCACCATGCAATGCTGCTAAGCTAATTTGACCATCAAACCTCTTTATCTCAATATCAATGACAATCAATTGACTCACAACATCCATATTTATTGTTTTTGTTTGTCTATTCAATTTGAGTCTTTGTGGATATTTTGATGTCCATTTGGATTGATTGATGATAGTTTAGGGCCAATAAACCCATATACATGTATGTATATGGATGGGGGATTTTAAATCATGTTGAGAAGAAGGGGCTCTATTAAATAATTTTTAGGAATAGGGGCTCTGTCACACCCCGCCATTACAGATTACCCCTGCATATTATCACTTGAAAGGACTATAGTAAGAGTAATTTTTTCTGAGGCTACTTTATTCCCAGAGGTACAGTAAACAATTTATTGAATGATTCGACAATATCATGGGTAATCTTTCCGTATGTTCACAATTTATGGAATGATTCGACAATTGTATGGGTAAGCTTTCCATCTGTTCAAGACTAAGGGGATTTTATCGCTGACCCCCATTTTAAAATGGATTTTCCTATGTTCTTTTTCCTGGTGGAATATTGGGGTTAAACTTATTTAGAGAATTCATGAGCTCATGCAAACTGTTTATGAGTAAAATGATCGATAAGTTAAAATGTGGGTGCCTAATAAGCATGGTGTTATGATCGAAGCTAGAAAATCCCCAGCTCAAAATACAAATTTGAATTTTTTTCATGGTGTAGTATGTTATCTAGTACAAGCTATGCGTTGTGCATTTCTCTGATTGTTTGTAATTCCGACCTAGAAGACATACCTTTTATTTTACTGATCGAAATAAAGAACTACAAACAACCTTGAAAGTGGGGTTTTCCATCTCCAAATCTGATCATCTAACCACAGATAAAAAGTCCTCAATGATAGGATTCAAACCGGAATTCTTTAGGAACACATCTTTACCATTCACATAATCCTTGAATTCATCCAAATGAAATGTTATAGAAAAATGACAATGCATATATTAAGCATTGATTGTTGTTTCCGACTGAGTACAAAACTCAACGAATTATCTTCTATGTTGATGATAAATTATCAAGGTACTATTCTTGCAAAAAGTGTGTATATGCAATTGATTGGAGCCAAACTGAATAGTGGACTGGCATTGTGGTTTGGTTAGATTAGAAAGCCCAGTTGGTTTAATGTCAAGGTCAACCATATTTATTCCCCAGTTTTAGATCAGGTCATTCAGATTTCTGTATGTCTAGATTATACATTTAATTCCATGCAATGAGCCTCCTTTTCACTAAGAAATAGTTGACATATAGAATGGTGTGTATCTGCAATTGATTGGAGGCAAACTTAATAGTTGACTGGCATTGTATTTTGGTTAGAGTAGTAGGTCCAGTTGGCTTACTAATCGAAATAAAGAACTGCGAACAACCTTGAAAGTGGGGTTTTTCATCTCCAAATTTGATCATCTAACCACAGATAAGCAGTCCTCAATGATAGGGTTCAAACTGAAATTATTTAGGAACACATCTTTACCATTCATATAATCCTTGAATTCAGCCAAATGAAATGTTATAGAAAAATGACAATGCATATATTAAGCATTAATTGTTGTTTCTGACTGAGTACAAAACTCAATGGATTATCTTCTATGCTGATGATAAATTATCAGGGTACTATTATTGCAAAAAGTGTGTATATGCAATTGATTGGAGCCAAACTGAATAGTGGATTGGCATTGTAGTTTGGTTAGATTAGAAAGCCTAGTTGTTTTAATGTCAAGGTCAACCATATTTATTCGCCAGTTTTATATCAGTTCATTCAGAGTTCTGTATGTCTAGATTATACATTTAATTCCATGCAATGAGCCTCCTTTTCACTAAGAAATAGTTGACATATAGAATGGTGTGTATCTGCAATTGATTGGAGGAAAACTTAATAGTTGACTGGAATTGTAGTTTGGTTATAGGAGCAGTTCCAGTTGCCTTAATGTCAAGGTCAACCATATTTATTCTCCAGTTTTGGATCAGACCAATTAGAGTTCTATATCTTTAGATTATACATTTAATTCCATGTAATGAGCCTCATTTTCAATGAGAAATAGTTAACATATAGAATGGTTAGTGATCTCTTTGAATGCCCCTAAATTGTGTCATTTCAATTTACCTAATTGTTCTATGTTCTTGTTACGATTTAATTTCAACCTAATCAAAGCTGTATGATCTTAAGAAAAGAAATGCAAGTGTTTTTAAGTTTGAAAAAAGTTGTAATTGGTTGGTTTGTCAATAGAAACCACAAAAATAGGCTTTTAAGGATATGTTTTTGGGTACAGAATGGAGAGTCTTCAAAGATACCACATAGATATCCAAATGGAATGAATAATATAATAAATATACTTTTCATTTTGAGGATGGTATTTATACACAGGTTGCAAGTCAGGTATGCTGCTCCTCACATTTCTATTAGTCTGAAATTTATCTTTCTTCTGAGAATGGTCCATTTTATCATTTTTTGTTATCTTCAGAGGGTAATTGGTGAACTACTTTCTTTATTTTGAACTGAGTGCATATTTAATAAATTTATTGTCTACAAGTATTACCATATAGTTATATGTCCATTCACAATTCACATAAGGAAGGCTGCCACTACCATTTGAATGCATATTGACATTTTACTTTGGTATATATATATATATATTATATATATCAATTCCTTTGTTCCAATGATGGATTTGTTTTTGGAGGATGTTAATGTTCTGTCAATGTTTCCTAGAAAGACTATGTACAAAGAATTATCATTCAAGTTCAACCGTGTTAACCAAGTCAAGGACCTCTAGAGTGCTCACAAACCAGAAAAACCTATACAATACAAAGCATTGTCAAGAGACTTGATGAGAAAATGCATCATAAAGATATGATGTGAATGAACCCAGTCCTCTGATTCAGAATTCAGGGCACATGGGCAACACTCTGATTTGCATCCTTCTTGTAACAACAGCTTGGGTATTGAAAAAGCCTAAAATCCCTCAATCATATCTATGTACAACAATGTCATTGAATCTTGGTAGTTTGTGACTTCAAAAAAAAATTATGGGCAGTATATATAATCTCAGTAAGTAACCTACAACAAGATACAAGAATTTTGGACAGTGTTTTAGTTGGAAATAGTATCAGAAAAAACCCTCTTATAACCCATAGCAATGGTGAAATGATATCAACAGCAGTAAGTAAGAGGTCATCCCAATAGCAAGATGGTCTTTCTATGGTTGAATACTTCATATGGTGAGCTCCTATCCATAGTCCAACAATTGCACGGGTACACATTGATTAATAGCTTACCTATTATGGTCCAACCCTTGTTCTAAAGACCATGTATGGGTCAACTGTTATCCATAGACCCTTGGGTAAATAACCATGATGTATGCTGGTTTTCTAGAAGAGAAACCTAGGTATGGCATATCTCCAATTACTTTGTTGCAGCCAACGTTTCTGGGTTCTTTCGCAACTTGACCACATTTTTTACAGGCCAACTAAGTTATCTTAAGAACCCAAAAATCTTGTCCACTGCACCTGAAAATAATCATATCTTTCTCTTCAAATATAATCTCAACCTTCTCTTCACAATTTTTACTTTATGCAACATTTTCTAACTAGCCTTCTTGAGGATAATCAGATTTTATGCTTAACTTTAACATTTTACCTATCCAAGTATTTTATTCCTAATGCTGGAAAGGAAAATTAGAACCTAAATACACAAAAGCATCGAGTTAGACAGACCCAACATTATAAATATATAAATTCTTCAACTAGACCCCAAAAATACCTCTTCTGACCAAAACATAAAAATCTTTATAGGGTTATTGTGATAAAAACAAATTTACAGTTTAAAAATGTTAAAACTAAATTTAGATAAAATACCATGTGCACCTAGACATTTCCATTCAATACCCACATTCTTGGGTTTAATATTTTTTAGGTACCTAAAAAAATTCTCTGGAAATTTTCAAAGAAATTAAAAAATACCTTTGGAGACATTTGCCCCACTCTTATGCCTACACTACAACACAACATCTACCAATTGTGCAAATTGTTGCTGCAAAATATCAAGATATATCTTGCTCTAGTCTTGTTGATAGTTCTAAACCCCACAAGCCTTGCACCTTATACAACACAAAATCATGATTGTTTCTCTATTGTTCTTCTTGTATACAAGGGTCTACAATAACCATGTTTTTTGTTCTTCTCTCAACATTTGTTTCTCAAGGTTCCAAAAATTCTTCAGAAGTCTAGCAGTTTGAAAATCTTCTTAATTTCTCAAGCTCACATCTCATTGGGTGTCAGATTGATGCCCTAAACATCTTTTTTTTTCAAGCAGTTATTTTCTTTCCCGCTCTATTCAACTATAGCAAACTGCGCAACTTCAAGCCTGTTAGTGTTTTCAAAAACCTTCTTTAGGGCATGTACCTTTTATTACCCTGCTAGACAATTTCTACTCATGATGGAAATTGGATAATGTGCTGGACATTTTGTCATGCCAGGTTACCTATCACAAACCTGCTCATGTTTCTCTATGTTGGGTTCCCTATCTGTTATGATCCTAGTCTGCTAAAATGACTCATCTCCTCTCATGGTTCATCTAGGAGCCTGTTATTCTATCAATGCCATTCACATTTGTGAGTCCTGTTATGTTTGTAAAATATCCTTCAATCTTTGACCTTCAACATCATCTCTTGCTGTCAGTTCTCTCACATCATATTTGGAAATTCTTTAGCCAAAGAAGACACAACCAATACTATTGCATATAACTGGTAGTATTTTTGTTGTGTAGAACCTTGCAAATTGAAACATTTTTCCATTCATATCTTGAGCCAGGGATCAAGTGCTTCTACATGCAAAAGGAATTGGGGAAGCTTTAACCATATACATTCCAATAAAAGAAACATGTTATTCTTTGGATATTTGAGATATCTTGTTTATTCTCATAGTAATTTGCACTTGGCTTTAAGCAGCATGGATAGAGATTCAATGAATTCATCTTCTCCATGGTTCAAGCCTGTTCCAACCATAGCAGAAAATTATGATGATCTTGGCAATGGTAACAATAGTGAATCTAAAATTCCTAGTGATGAATATGATCATGATGATTATAATTCCTTTACTACCCCATGTACTCTTGATAATTTCAATCTTTATGATGTGACAAGTAGGCCACATGAATACCAAGAGTAAAACTTTGTTCCTGATTTGATCTTTTTGAAAACTAAAACACTACAAAAAGGGGATGGATAATAAAATAAACCAACATAGATCCATCTTAACTCCGTGTCTTCCAAGCCTCCAAAGTTATCAAAGCCCTTGAGGTACAAGCATTTTTTAGAGTACAAAGCATTTGATCCCTTTTAGCACATGATAGATCTTGAGTTAAGATGGATCTATGTTGGTTGTCCTTGAAATTGATTTAACAAAATGATCAAACTTATATAATTTAGAAATAAAAGCAAGATACCAAACTTTCAATCGAAGGATAACATTGCGATGTCACAATGACCTATTTGGATAAAACATTAAACAAAATTCAGACGCACAATGGTCTGTTTCAGATCAAAAATTCAAGCAAGCTCTAGATGTCATTCCTAAAGTCTTGGTGGTACTTGTACAATCAAAATGAATTCTTTGCTAATTATTAGGAAATGGAGTCATCACATTTAGTGTAAGCACTGAAGTAATGAGAAGAGCATCATCAGGAGATTGTCGCTACTCGCTATTGATTGAGACACTAACCTACACTCAAAATCCCTAGATAGAATTAGTTGCATGTACATAGCAACAGCAACAGCAAGTGTCAAATTAGAACCCACATGATGTTGGTTATAAAAAAATCAGAGCATGAAAAAACCATCAAGTTGATTCAAAATTTAGGATCACAATATTAGGATTCTAAACATAATTTTTTTTACGAAGATCGACTCTTGAATGCAGTCTACGCCTATCTCTAAATCTGATTTTCAGCATTGGAGGTACACTAGGAAACAAAAAGACCAATAACCTCAGAAGACATGCATAAAGCAATCAATCTACTGGGATTATTTATCTAAAAAAAACCACAACTTGAATATATAACAGGAAATTCAATCGTATTTTCCAAATCATGACAACAAACATATAGAGTTAAATGATGGATATAAAATCATGCACCAAGATTAAACATCACAAATATCAACAACTGTGAAAATTAAACTCTTGGTGTCTTTCCTCAGCCAAAGCAAAACCCAAAAACAAGGATAAAAAAGGGTATTCTCCACTTTACATAGCCTTTCCACATTAATGTGGCAAGACTATATAAAAAACATCTGTATGACCCATCATACTACCCACTGCATAGTACCAATGCATAGAATCCTGTCAGAGTCATTCCATCTATTTATGTAGAAATCCAATCAGTCTCAGATGCCATTATTCCCTCTTTATCTAGATGACTAACTCAAGGTTTCTCTAGGAAATTTTTAACAAAAAAACCCTAGAATATGAAGTTTCCCAAACTTCCATATCAATTCGACTATGAAAGAAAGTAACACAATTTACAAACAGGTCAAAAGATTCAGCATTAGAGGAACACTAAAAAGAAAAAAGAATGAGAAACTTAGAAGATATGCATAATTAAATCAATCTCATGAGTCTATTTATCTAGAAAATGACACAACTATAATATACAATAGGAAATCCAATAGTATTGTTCAAATCCTGATAATAAACACATATAAGTTAATAATGGATATAAAACCATGCATCAAGATTAAACATCACAAATATTATAGCAAAGGTAAGGAATGTGAAAGATTAACCTCTTTCCTCAGCCAAAGAAAAAATAAAAGTGAATAGAAAGTATTATCCACTTTAAGCAGTCCTTCCACATTAATCCTAAAGGAAAAAAAATACTTATGTATGACCCATCATACTTCTTACTGCACACTACCAATGCAGAGAAACCTGTCAAAGTCACTCAATCTGTTTATGCCAGCAACCAGTTTGTCTCAAAGACTATTATATCTTTTTTATCCACATGAGTAACTCAAGGTTTCTCTACCCAATTTTGAGCATTGCAAACCCTGGAAGATGAAGCTAACCAAACTTCTATATCAATTCGATTGTGGATGAAAAGTAACAAAAAATTTACAAATAGATCAAACGATAATGGAATATAGATAGGAGATTTCGCAAAAATGTACACTCAGAAGCAAAAAACAAAGAAATGTAGGGAGGGAAGTGAAAACCCTTGTTCAATTTTACAATTTAATCCCTCGCAATTTAGGCATAGTTGGAATTTGTCTTTTGGGGAATTGTTACTTGTATTAGATTTTGAATATGCGGTATTCATCAGAATTCTCCAATTCATCTTCAACTTGAAACCAATTGTTGTTAAATTTTAACTGTATGATTCCTATACATAATAGGATTATGAGTGTGTTCTTCCTTGGTTGTCGATTTTGAGTGGTCCATCTACTTGTTTTCTTGTGAATTGATAAGAATGTAAGAAAATTACAATTTCCTTTCGGTTGGCATCATTGGAAATTTATCTTGATTAGTCTAGCCCCGTAGCTATTATTGAGTCTCTATGTATGTTTCCTCTTCTATCCCCTAATAGCATGAGTGTGCCATAATGATATTATATTGGAAAAAGTATAAATTTGGTCGAGCTACAAGGGAACAAGGGTCTGAGTTTTAAGGAGAGCTTGGAAGACCCAACCAAATTCCAATGGACTTGAAATTCCACCAAAATTTCAAAGGATGAGACAAGGGACTGTAGAGTATGAGACATGTAAACCTCCAATATAGGAGAACTAAAGAAAATATCAAAAACTTAAATCATTTTATTATCAATGAATCATAAATAACCATAGTTCTACTTCAAATTTGAAACTTGAGTAAGCAAATCCATACATCATACAATGATACATCCATATTGTATGCATAACATTCAGACATGATATAAACGTTTCAAACAATAGAATTTTATATTAACTGACTTTCATACATATATGATCAGAAACCATACATGATACAAAAATTAAAATTAAAATTAAAAAATGACCAAGCCAGACTTATTTTCCATAGCATGTGCATAATTTTCTTCTTCCATGTGCTGCAAGAGTTCTTCAACATCTTCAAGCATGCCTTGCCTTCTCTTGAATAAAAAATGGAATTTTAGGGATTCAAAAGAAAGTGGGAAAATTTAAAAACACTAGTGTGTCCCTCCATATAAAATAAAAAAAGGAATAAAAATGTTTCTTTGAATGTTTTAATTTAAAATCAGCTCTGCTAATGTTTCCCCAACCCCAAAACATTGCCGCGACACTTTTGAGTCAATTCCTTGTCCCCATTAGATAGGGGACATAGGGGACACATCCCCATAGAATGCTAGCAAAATATTATCTATAGTTTCATCAATGAATGCTTCTAGGATTAGCTAACACTTTTCCTAGTTCAGATACACTACAAACAAATTGGTATCATGCACTCCTGACATAGGATACTACTGGATCCTCAGCAAAAATTTCCCTCAATCACTTCCAAGCAACTTTATAACATGGAGAAAAGAAAAAATATTTTTTATTTGAAATGAGTAAAACTAGATTGATATTGGCCTTTAGCTGAAATGGAAACACATTAATTGTCATTTATAGTTAGATTTACAATGACTTGTAAGCCAGATTGAATGGAAATAGACAATCCTTGCAATTGGATCACTCACCTGTCACATCAACTAGTTACTGTGATTTCCTAAACCCATTAGAACTTCAAACACTTGCATTGCACACATAAGGGCCTGCCCACTTTTAGTCTCAAAATTGAAAGAGGGTAGATAAACTTGTTACTCCATTTATCATTAATTTATATTGAAAACTCGTTGGTATTAATCTTACTCAATCTGTTCAAGCTTTCATAGATAACCCCACCAAATTTTAAAATGTTGCTTGTCAGGGCCAACAATACCAAGATAAATTTCAAAGGCCATGTAAATTGTTACCTTAAGTCAGGAATGTGAAATCTATGGAGAATAGATAAGGAAAACTTAGATGTAATGTAGCCAATAATTATTCATCAAGGGATTCAAAATAAACTGCATCCTGTTTCATAATGTTGGAAGCAAAGGCCTTGCAAAAACATGTTTCTATGGGAATTTGTAAGGTCTCCTTAATATCTTTGAAATTGTTTCCAAGTAATTTAAACAACTCTCTAAAATTTGGTAAAGCCACAGCCACTTAATTTCAACTTTCTTCAAGAAATATACTAAATTGTTGAAAAGGCATTGTAGTCTCCATATTTTACTACTAAAAGAACAAGTAAAATTCAAGAACAATTCCTGAAATATTTTTCTTGAAAATTTATATGCTTCTCATGATCTAAGAGATCCAAACCTGAATGACTAACTGGAATTATTTTACCAAAATAACCAAAAAAATAGTGGTCTCTAAAGAAGAGGTTATTTGGGAGTCTGCAAAATTCCACCAATGCACTAATTTTTCTCTACTGCAGTAAGTAAACTTCAGCCACTTTCAATTGCCAAAAAACATCCACAATAGTTAAAAGGGCCCCACCTATGAGCCTAGTGGAACTGAATCAGTCGTGAATGAAACTCCATCCATAACCCTCCCAAAGGAGTGCGTTCGTTTCGGTTTGTTCTTGATTTTCCCCAAATATGCACCATTTATTATCTAAAAAATACTTTGAATAACAAATTGGGGAAAAAATACCAAATTCCTAATTTCATGGAGGTCAAGATAACTAAAATTACTCATGGAAGCATACAAAAATGACCAAATCAAGGATTCCAGGGGTTATTCAGTCAAATAAAATGCCATGAGGGTAATTCAACCTTGAGCATCGTCATTAAAACCTGGGCATGCTCCATTGACCAAAATATAGGGCAATTCAACCCTGGACATCCTCCATTGACAAAAATCTAGGGCGATTCAACCATCAACATCCTCCATTACTGAAATTCCGGGGCGGTGGAAGTATTTACCACAATTTTTACCATAAATCCGTGGGCGAAGTGGGTATTTCAGATATCTGTGAGCAGGAAAAGTGGGTATTTTGGGATATATCTGAGCGGGCAATTGTATCTTTAGCTATTATTTTTTTAATAAATATTAGGCTAATTTAATAAAAAAAATTAAAAAATTTACTTTACTAATTTGCCCAACTATTTTTGGAAACCTCTTTAATTTTTCCTTTGGGCTAAATTTCGCCCTTAAAATTATCCCTAAAATGAATGATATGATACACTCGTCTGCAAATAAATGTTGATCCTCATTAATATCTTATAAGAATAGTAATAAACCCAACTGGCCTTTTCTATACTGGAATGTCATTAACATCTCATTCTCAATAATAATATCATCATGACTCCCTCTTTCCAAGGAGGTCCTTTTAGACTACACCAAGCTTGTCCTGAAAGTGTTCACACTTTACACAAGACAAAAAATTAGTTAGCACATCAGCAACTTGTTCATTTGTAGGAGAATACTAGAGCTTCACGACTCCTCTACACCATATCCTTGATGTAGTGATACTTTATCTCTATATTCTTTGACTTATCATGAAACACCGAGTTCTTTGTTAGCTTGTTGCAACCCTGGTTGTCACAATAAAGATCAGTTTCATCTCTCTTGGCATCAAACAATCCTTCTAATAGTTTGTGAAGCCATATTGCTTCTCTACACGTTGAACATGTTGCAATGTAGTCAACATCGACTATACTAAGGGAAACACTAGTTTTATTTCTATTAATCCATGAGATCATACCTGATCCCAAACAGAAAAAACATCTTGAGTTGCTCTCTCTATCTTCCACACTTCCTTCCCAATATGAATCAGTATATCCATACAATCTGAACTCATTGTTGGTTGAATATCTAAGGCCACACTCTAATGTTCATTTTAGGTACTTCATCACATGTTTGGCTGTAACTAGATAATCATGTTGGCGCTCCACCATATACTAACTTAAGGTGTTCACAATAAAAAAAATATATGGTCTTGAATTAGTCAAATACATTAGTGAGCCAATAATATGTCTATATAATGTGACATATACTCTTTCTGAAGACTCATCATTCAGGAGATTCAGTTTTGTCACCATAGGAGTGTTCATTTCCTTGAAATACAACATCTCAAATCTCTTTAGGATCTCAACTGTATATTTTCCTTGGTTTAGGAAAATATCATCTAGAAACTGCAATACTTCAAGACTTAGGAAATAAAACATTGTTCCAAGATATTTCATCTCAAATTCTATTTCAATTTTCTTCTGACATTTGTTGATCAGATTCTTCTTTCATGTCAAAAATAGATCATCTACATACAAATATAATATCATGATCCCTTCATCTTCAACCTTATATTAAAGGTTGGAATCATCTTTACATTTGGTAAAGCCCAAGTTAATCAGGAATCCATTAATTCTTCCATACCATGATCTTCATGCTTGTTTTAACCCACATAGAGCTTTCTTTAATATGTGTATAAATTGAACCCAAGAGATAGAACAATTACACTCACAAAGTTGCTAATCAAACATGCAAAATTAACATCAAAGGAGACTGAAATTGGAGCATAACACTAATCTATATTGAATAAGTGTACAATATCCAACCTTGTGAAGTAATAGGTTGATTCATTATATAATTACATGAGATATTATAATGCATAAGGATTCCATTCGAAAAGGTCAAAAAGTAGGCTTACTAAATCTAGTCAAATCCCCCATAGGTGCATAAAGCAGTTTCCAAATCCACTAAGATGCTCACGAATTGGCTAAGTCAAGTAGGAAATCTAATGAGGGATGGAAATAAAACTCGTACATGCTTTTACTAGGATAAAATGAGGGAGGATTACGTGGGAAAAAAACAAGTCAACTACACCTAGTCTAGCTTTTCCTTTTGCCTTAATTCTCAATGAAACAGACAGATTTTTAGAAAAAGTAGATATGTGCTTTTGAGGATCTAGAATAAATAAAACATGATAAATATGGTTTCTAGGAGGTTTCCCAAGAACTCCATGACTCATTTTTAGCAAGATTTGAATTCTAAGTCATGTAGAAGGAAGCTAGAATAGAGTGGAATCTAGGAGACTAGGTAATAAGACAAAAATGATTTAATTAATGTCTAAGGTAGGTAACTATGGGTTGAATATTCTAAAACCCCCCCCTTAAGCCTAAATTCATGAGTAAATATCAGAAAACTATAGGGCCTAGCAACAAGGCTTAGTCATCCTTTACATATTGCTTGTTCATACAACCAAGGAAAGAGGCGAAAACCCAGTGGGAAAATCCTCCCTTAAACATGGACAGGAAAAACAAAATTTGGAAATCTTGTCATCAATAATGCTTCACAGCATGATCAGAAATCCCTAGCAGTAATTTTATATTGCTGAATGTATTCTCACAAAAAACTTTGGTGAAGATGTTTGCTACTTGTTCTAAAGATGCACAAAAGATTATATGAATGGTGCCATCATGCACAAGCTATCTGATGTAGTGCAATGGATCTCAATGTGTTTGGTTCACTATCTCTAAACCGGATAATTGCATATTTGAATGGTTCTCTGATTATCACAATAGCTAATAGTTGAAAACTTTGATTCGAAGCCACATTCTCCAAGTATTCCCTACAACCACAAACATTGAGTTGCTGCATTTACAAGTCCTCTATACTTTGCTTGTGTAGATGAGAGTGCTATGGAACTCTGCTTCTTGGTTGACCAGATGATTGGTCCTTCTGCAAGCATGAAAAAATATCCTAATGTTGACTTTCGATCTATGTTTTCACCTTCCCAATCATTGTCAGTAAACCCAATCAAATCAAGATCATATTTTTCTTTGTAGAAGATCCCATGAGTTCTCGTTCCTTGAACATAGTTAAGGATCCTTTTGGATGCTCTCCAATTGATCTCATGAGGATAATCCATGTATCTTGAATCCACACTAATTGCATAATATAGATCAGTTCGAGTGTGTGTAAGATAAATCAAACACCCAATCAACTGCCTATATAGTGTATTATTTACCATAGGAGAAGAACCTGCTTCTTCAAGCTTAACTCCTAAAAGGAAAGGAATATTGCTTGGCTTGCAATATTTCATGTTGAACTTGTTCAGTGAATCTAAGTTATACTTGGACTGATGTACTTTGATTCCATGTTGGGATTGATAAATTTTGAGACCCAAAAATTGGCTCAACAATCCCAAATCTGTCATAGAAAATGCATGGTTCATTGCATCCTTCAAGGAGGCAAACTCTTTCTTTGAACATCCTGTAATCAGAAGGTCATCCACATACAAGAAAATAATCACCAAAGAACCATTATTCAGCTTCAAATAAACATTAGGATCATACTTTCATAAAAAAAAACTCAATGACAGCAGAAAGCCATCAATCTTGGAATACCAAGCCCTGGGGGCTTGCTTGAGCCCATACAATGATTTCTTCAACCTGCAAACTAAATATGGATTAGAAACAAAACCTTCAGGTTTCTGCATGTAAATATCTTTAGTTAGATCTCCATTTAGGAAAGAACACTTCACATCCATGTGATGTACCTCCCACTGCTTCGAAGCTACAATGGCTAAATCTAACCTTATGGAGTCCATCTTTGCCACTGGTGCAAAGGTTTCATTGTAGTCAATACCATGTACTTGTGAGTATCCCTTGGCTACAAATATTACCTTATATTTCAAAGGTGAACCATCAGCAGCAAACTTAGTCTTGAAAACCCACTTACATTGAACTAGCTTCCTCCCTGGGGGAAGATCAACCAGTTCGCAAGTGTTGTTCTTCTGGAGTGAGCTGAATTCTTCTTTCATGGCTATTTTCCATATTGGATCATGTGCTGCATCTTCATATGTATGTGGATATTATTCAACCATTAGATAGCACTTCTCAGCAAATAAAGGATATTTCATACAAAGGGCACTCTCAATCTGAGATCTAGTCCTCCTAGTGTCACTAGGATTTCCAGCTAGTTCCCCAGCTGCATGAATGGTATTTGATTCCTATTTTTGTATTGTAGGAATGTCAGAATATACAATCAAATCATCATTATCAGGCATATCAGAATCAACAAAATCATTAGTCTCTCCACTTACAATCAATGGATCTGGTGGTGAAGAAGACTCTCCAACTTCAACTGCTACTAAAGGCTCTTCTTGGAACTGAACACTTATTTAAATGAAATATTTGTTAGTGCTCAATTTTATCAGCTTATACCCTTTTGAATATTTATAATACCTAATAAATAGGAACTCTTGTCTTTGGGGCTGCAAATTATTCCTCTTTTCAGTTGGAATTCTAGCCTAATCCTTTGAGCCAAAAATCCTGAAATGGGTCACATATGACTTGTGCCCACTCCAAGCTTCGAAAAGAGTCATACCATCAAGATTTTTATGAGGCACCCTATTTTGGATGTAGAATGCATATTTTATAGCCTTGGCCCAAAAATTTGGTGGCAAGTATTAGCCTCCATCATGCAGGTTGCCATCTCCTTCAGTGACCTGTTCTTTCTCTCAGCAACACCATTTTGTTGTGGTGTGTAAGGGATTGAATGTTGCATCTAAATACCTGCATATTTACAATACTGAATAAACTCAGACTTGACATACTCACCACCATTGTCAGATCTGAGGATCTTGAGTTTCCTCCCAGACTAGTTTTCAACCAAGTCTTTAAAGACTTTGAAGAGGTCAAAAACTTCATACTTATGCTTTAGGAAGTAAACCCAACAATACCTGGAAAAGTCATCTAAGAAGGTCAGTGCATATTTGGCTTGACTCATGGACATATGAGGAAATGGACCAGTAATGTCACTGTGGATCAACTCAAGAGGTGCAAAGGTTCTCTCATGACTATCTCTCTCAAATTCATGCTCTAGGTGTTTTCCTAGGATACAACCTTGACAGACTCCCTTGGAAAACTTGATCTTTGGTAACCTTATGACCATATATTTTTCACTCAAATCAGAAAGATACTTGTAGTTAAGATGGCCAAATATTTCATGCCAAAGCTTGCTTGCCTCATT
The DNA here is from genome assembly GCA_001517045.1 of Pseudotsuga menziesii. NCBI lineage: Eukaryota > Viridiplantae > Streptophyta > Pinopsida > Pinales > Pinaceae > Pseudotsuga > Pseudotsuga menziesii. Next base: position 98,491 of record LPNX010515050.1, read on the forward strand.
AGCATGAATCAAAAGAGTAGAGGGGTTTGAGTAGGTTAGAAAATGGGAAAACATGTATACCTTCAAAGTGTGATCAAGAACACCTTTTCATGTGACTTAACCATTCGAAATCTTAGTGATTTCAACATCATCAGGGGAGAATATGACCTTCTTTGGATACCCACTATGATTCATCTAATATAGTGACAAGAGATTAGAGGCAAGACCTGGAACATACAACACATTATTGAAATTACCATGTTCAATATCAATCCTTCCTTTCCCCAAACTGTCAGTGAGAGAGTCATCTCCCAAAACTATTGGTGGACCTTTCAATATGTCAAGAGAGGAGAATGCATATTTTTTCAAAACCATATGTCTAGAAGCTCCAAAGTCTATGATGAAGCTAGGTGAGCTTGATGTGCCAGCAACCAAGGAATATACTCTCTCTCTATCCTCTGAATTTGATCCTCCTTCCCTCTTCTTTGAGCAATCAGGAAGGGAGATGTTATTCTTCTCCAGGATTTGGGTCAACATGTCAATTTTCTTCTTCATACAAGAAATCTCAGGATGATAGCCCTTACTATAGTATGCACACTTGCTCATTTCTTCTTTGTTATTCTTCTTCTGTAAATTCTTCTTGGAACCTTGGGGATACTCTTGAGACTTGTTCTTGTCCCTCTTTTTCTCAGGTGGATTTTTATATTTTTTCTTGCTTTTTGAATCCACCCTTGTATCTCTAGCAACCAAAGCTTGGTCTTTGGAAGGTTTGATGGTACACATCATCACCAACTTATCTTGTTCCTGTGTGAGGGGTTCCATAAACTCTACAAGCTTAGGCATCTTTCAGGCTTGAGATGTCAACTTGGTTGCATGGAAAGTCTAAACAAACACTGAATAGTCAGGGCAAAGATTCAAGAGTATGTCCAAAACTAGTTTATTTTCCTTCTTTTCAATCCCACATTGTTTTAGCTGCAAAACAAGGGCTTTAAACTTGGAAAAATAGAGTTGCAAGGATTTGAAGCTACTGGGACTCAAGGAGATCAGCTCATTCTCGATTTGATGTCCTCTAATCTCATCTATCTTACCAAAATTCTCTACAAGCTTCTCCCACACTTCATTTGGTGATGTCAATCCATCAAGATGGAAGAGGAGGTCTCTTGAAATGCGTGGACACAAAAGACCATAGGCCTCATCCCTCCTATTTTGCCATTTTATTTTCTCTACAGTTGCATTGGGAGCTGCCTCAGTTTCCATAGTAACCCTGTAGAGACATTTTTCTCTCAACAATATCTCCATCTCAGCTTTCCACTCAAAGAAATTGAATGGAGTCAGGATGATCTTCTGAGATTGGTCCATAGCTTAGAAACTGTGCCCTTCAATCAACAAAATATTCTCCCAGTCAAGATTTCAAACCTAAAATAGCAATATGGAAGGAGATAAATTGATATACAAAGGCTCTAATACCATGTGTAAATTGAACCCAATATATAGAACAATTACACTCACAAAATTACTAATCAAACATGCAAAATTAACATCAAAGGAGACTGAAATTGGAGCATAACACTAATCTATATTGAATAAGTGTACAATATCCAACCTTGTGAAGTAATAGTTTTGTCCAATATATAATTACATTATATATTCGAACACATAAGGATGCCATTCTAAAAGGTCAAAAAGTAGGCTTACTAAATCTAGTCAAATCCCCCATAGGTGCATAAAGCAGTTTCCAAATCCACTAAGATGCTCACGAATTGGCTAAGTCAAGTAGGAAAGATTATGAGGGATGGAAATAAAATTTATACATGCTTTTATTAGTAGAAAAGGAGGGAGGATGATGTGGAAAAAAAACAAGTCAACTACACCTAGTCTAGCTTTTCCTTTTGCCTTAATTCTCAATAAAATAGGCAGCTTTTCAAAAAAAGAAAATATGCAATTTGGAGGATCTAGAATAAAGTAGACATGCTAAATATGATTTCTAGGAGGTTTCCCAAGTGCTCCATGACTCAGTTTTAGCAAGTGTTGACTTCTAAGTCATGTAGAAGGCAACTAGCATAGAGTGGAATCTAGGAGACTAGGTAATAAGACAAAAATGATTTAATTAATGTCTAAGGTACGTAACTATGGGTTGATTATTCTAACAATATGCATATCTGTGTTCACTTGTCGTGAAGCTCAAATCCTAGTGGTTTTTCAATAAATACTTCTTCTTCTATGGCACCATTTAGGAAGTGTTTTTTACGTCCATTTGATGTAGCTTATGTTCCATCTTGGCTACCAAGGAAAGGATAGTTCTAATAGAAGTATATCTTGCTACTGCTGAAAAGGTTTCTTCATAATCAATTTCATATTTTTGTGAAAATATTTGTGCAACAAATATTTCTTTAAAATTTTCAATACTTCCATCTGCTGAATGCTTTGTCTTGAAAATCCATTTTGAAGAAACTATCGACTTTTCCTTTGGTCTAGAAAGCACACCAAAAAATCATTATTTATTATAGATTGATATTCTTTGATGATCCAAGAGGATCATCTCATAGTCGATTGGAATGAAAGTAGTCAAAAAATAAACTAAATCTTACAGGGTGAATGACCTCATCAAAATATTTATGGCAATGCTTGTTTTGTGAAAAAATACCTTCAGATGCAAAAATTAGGAAGGTTTGAAGTTTCCGCAATTATGATTAAAATGGGAAAGAAAGGTTATTTTGAAAAAAAAATGTAATTTTTATAAAAGGATTGGGAGTCCATGGGATTCGACCCCATGACCTCCAAGAGAACCCAAATCCTTCACCGACCCTTACTAGCCATCATACCACGTGATGTTCCTTGTTTTGTATGGTATAAAACTTATGTTTAAGTTTAAATGTGTTTTGAGTTTTGAAAAGGAAAGGGGGACGGGCTTAGCCCTTGACCCCATGTCAGAACAGAGACCTCTTGGAACTTAGGGATGTTACCATGAACCAATGCCACACATCATTTATATGCCACCATTACCAGATATCAGAACCATAATATAGTCTGCCACTATATAATATAATTTTGACCAAAGTCTAGCACCACCACAAAGTTCATCTAGAATCCAATCCAAAATGTATACCCATATTGTGGAGTCATTAGAAATGGATTCCATGGCCTTCACTTCAATATGGAAGCGTGTTACCAATGGCCCATGGCCATTCCATTGGTTACTATATAGGGGAATAATCTTAATATTTTAAAGGTGGAATGTTGGATGCAAAAAGGGTGCATGGCCCAGAAAACCACGCCAAAAAAAACCACCATTATGGCCTATAAAAACCACAAGGGGTGAAGGGGTATTGAAGCGAACAATAATTTCGCTCACGCAATAATCACCAAAATATTTGGAATATTAGATAAGCCATAGGGAAAATGTATATTAATGGTTGTATAGATAAGATAATGGGTAATTAAAATGGTTGATGACCCGCCTATTTAAATAAGGTTTGGGGAGCTGTGACTTGAAAGGTCATGTCCTTTCAATATTATAGTTAATTATGTTTTATTATTAGTTATTTAATATTATTTTATGTTCGTTACATTGCCTTCCCCTTAAGGGAATCTTTGTCCTCAAAGATGTATTTGACATTAATGTCTGATTTATTTCAATCTGTCATTTCGGAATTCTTTCCCCTTTGTATTTGCGACATTTGAGGAGATGAGCCGATACGAATTACGGATTCCCGAAGAGAATTGTCGCATAGCATCTGCTGTGGTCCATCCTAGATCTATTTTTATCGGAGCTTTGAGATCTTTTTGTGGAACGATCTGTCTCGATTGTTGCTTAGTATGTCGATATTTTCGCATATCCACATAAGTCTTCTGTGAATATTCATTTTGACCCTGTCGTTGGTCAAAATGACGATTATAATTAGGATGTCTGTAAGGTATAGGTTTCATTTGTTCTTCTTTCTTTTGGACTATGATGAGGACTGTCTTCACTTCTTCAATTTTATTTTTGGATGCATTTTCCTGGATTGTGCTTCTTGGTTCTCTAGTAGATTGTTCATGAATTGGAATCCTTTCGATTCTTTCCTCTTGCGATTTTTTTTCAATTTCTAGCTCCTTGATTTGGTTATGTATTTCCTGATTATTATTCTTTAAACATTGGTTTTCTTCTTGTTTTTCTAGTAATTTCCCTTCGAGGTCTTCACCGGATTGTTCCCTCTTGCTGTTGTTTTTCAATTTTTTTATTTTTGTAATCAGGGTTTTGTTGTGATTTCTTAATCTGAAAATTTATTCAAAATTGTTGGATATTATTTTATTACTCTTTGCGATCTCCATCTTGTGTTCTTTTTTTGAGTCACTATTTTGTTGTTGAATAACTTTTATCTATTGGTGATACTGGTCAACTACTGATTCTTGATCTGCTAATTTCTGTCATATGTGCATCAATTCTTCATCCTTGTTGTTAACGATTTTGTTCAAGCATAATGTTTCTACTTCGTAATCACTTATTTCTTTCTTTATATCTTGATTTGTTAGTTTCTGATTGAAATCACTTTCATCTTTTAATTTCTTAATTTGGCCCGACAATTTTTCTATATGATTGTTCTGGTCGGAAATTATTTGCTCCTTGCGCTGTTTTTGCATCTTATGTAATTTAATCAACATTTCCGATTTCGTATCTATGTCCCGTAATTCTTCATTATCTCTTCGATAGCGTTTTAATTTGGTTTCTAATTTCTCTATTTGTGCTTCCAGACCCAATTCCATGATCTCTAATTTCTTCCACACTAGATGATGACGATAGTTGGCTATCAATTTCTTGATGAATCCTTCTTTGATTTTGGCTTCTACGACGATATATAGTCTTGATTTCTTGTCTTCTTTTCTTTCACTTCTTCAATGATAAAAGATCTTCCTTTTACTTATTTTTGATACTGTCTTTTTTTTGTTTTATTTTTTTTAAATAATAAATATTAATTATTTAATTAATATTATTATTGTTTTTTTTTAATATAAACTATATAATATTTGTATATAGTTTTTATTTTTATTTTTTTTAAACAAATATTATAATATTGTTTATATTATAATAATTATAATATTTGATTTTTTTCAATATATTATATTACAATATATTGGAATAATATATTATATTATAATTTATAATATATTGTATTGTTTGTTTTTTGTTTTTGGTTGCAAGTCGTGGAGTGGAGGGAGTGACGGCGTGAGAGGTTGGCAGCTATGGGGCGATCGTAGGAGTGGGTGTGTGAACTGACAGCAAGTGAGCAGGTACACAAAGAGGATGGGCGTAGGAAGAATATGCGCACGGATGATGCGCAGAGGATGAGAGGAGCTGAGGGTTGCGATGGTGGTTGGAGAGGTGTGTTGGAGGAGCAAAGGCCGACGAAGGAAAGGCGCACGGCTTGCTGGCAGTGATGCGCAGGTAGGAGTGGAGCGTGGGGTGGATGAGTTGGTGGTTGGGGGCAAGTGATGGGAAATGGGAACAATGGAGGGATTGGCCCATAGGGATGGTGTGCAAATGGAAGTGAGGGAGGTGTTGGGTGGTGGGAGATGGCGAGGAGGCACTGTGTGGTGGGAAGAGGATGTAGGGAATGGAGCGCGGGAAGGACATAGGTCAAGGAAGGGGGGCAAGGGAGATGATGCAGTGGAGATGTAGGGTGATGACGGAGGGATGGAGCAGAAAGGGTGGATGGCACGTAGTAAAGGAGGGAGGATGGACGCGCAGGCTAGGAAGTGAAGGCGTGAGGAATCCGCGTGATCGAAGTGCGTGCTGGGAGGTAGCCGACTGTGGAGGGCTGAAAATAGAGTGGAGTTGCAGTGTGGAGGATGGTGCAACCCAGATTTTGATTTATCTTTTTCTTCTTTTTCTTTTTTTTTTTTAATTTAAATTTGCTGCAGTATCCTTCAAATTTGCAGCCGATATTTCTTCAAGG
>LPNX010515050.1:105219-116540 GCA_001517045.1 Pseudotsuga menziesii
ATGAGCACAAGCCTGAGCACAATCATGAGAAGGGGCTAGCTTTGATACCACATGAAGCGAAAAATAATTTCTCTCACACAATAATCATCAAAATATTTGGAATATCGGATAAGCCATAGGGCAAATGTATATTAATGGTTGTATAGATAAGATAATGGATAATTACAATGGTTGATGACCCGCCTATTTAAATAAGGCTTGTGGAGTTGTGACTTGAAAGGTCATGTCCTTTCAATATTATAGTTAATTATGTTTTATTATTAGTTATTTAATATTATTTTATGTTCGTTACAGGTATAGAGGCATAGCTGATACCACAAAACTCATATAAGACACAAATATTAAGGAAATGTACATGAATGAATTCCACGGTGTCGTACAACCATTAATGGGCATGGATCCCAAGGCAGAATATTTACAGTTAGTATTGTTTTGTCATTTATGGTGGAAGATTTTTCTCGATTTGCATGTCAGAGGAGGCCTCAAGAAAAGGTAGTTGAGTTTATACTCATTTTTCATGGTATTTTGATAAGAACGCAATGGTGTAGTCTGTTTCTAAGTCTGACTGACAGAAATTAGAAGTGTTTCTAGAACACTCATTTTGTAACCTTTTGAAGACTTAATAAGATCAGCCTTCCGATTGGAAGAAACTCAGAGACATAGCCCAGGAGAGGTGAACTTTGTTATCAGTTTTTGTCTTCATTTTATGGTTTGCATATCTCTTTTATTTTATTATGTCATTCTCTAAGCATTAAAATTTTCATTTTTTAAGCATGTTTATTAGTAATTAACATACAAATTGCACATGCAAATTAATAGTTAAAAATATCTTGAATATTTTCATATCAAGTTTGGTATCAGAGCTTAATAACCATTGCATTATGAGTTTATGTTAACAAGATCCAAACTAAAGTGAGGTGAAGGTGTACTTGAATCTTTTAATCCAAATATTATATGTGCACATCGAAGAGAGAAAATGGAAGATGAAGACTACCAAGGAGAAGATGAGAAGGCCTTCCATAAGGCTTTCTATCAGATGGCAAACATAGTAGAACAATTGTTTGCAGATTATCAAGAGAGATTGGAAAATAAGAGAACAAAGAAGGAGAAAGAAAAGGAAATGCTGGGGGAAAAGGAAAAGACACTTCAAAAAATTCTTCTCCATCTTCTCCTTCTTCTTCTTCTTCTGAAAGCTCCAATGTTGCTTCTTCAAATCCAAAGGAACAACCTAGGAATGATAAGTCTGAGCGCATGTTAATTTTCATGTGGAATCTACATTTATATTAAAATTTGTGATAAAGGGTCATTGAATGTTGTTTGATTCACCCAACAATTGTTTGATGCACACTTGGATAGACCTTTGGAAGTTTGTATTAGTCATCCAAACCATACCATAGTGTGAGTGTCCCTAGGAAGTATCTCTTGAGAAACAAGCTTTCAACCATTTGTATGAGTGACATAGATACATTCAAATGGTTAGCTACTTGGCTTGGATCACAGTGTTGAAATATCACTTGGCTACCATATGGAAAAAAGAGAAGGAAGATAAGTTGGTGTCCATTATGTTGAATTGGTTTTCTTCTTATTTGAAAGTTTTTATATGTTTATTATTTAGTATAATACATCCAAATTCTAAATAGTGCCTAACTAAAATCAAGAGTAGTCTTGATTTTCCTAAAATACCGAGTGTGCAATAAATATCTAATATCTGGAAATACCATCACAAACTAGAATGATAATCAACAATTGCATACCTCATTTTTTCATCGTTTTGATTCAAAAAACCTTTCCCTTTCATCCTTCTAGACATAAATGTATACAAGTGTTAAGATTCATGAACATAGCTCTTAATTCATATAATTAATATGAAGGAGACTTTGTCGGATATCCATTAAATACGACATATATGCTATACTACCGACAACTTCAATTCATTTTTTATATGACTTTAGCCATGTCTACAAGGAGCACAATATGAGTGCAGACCATTTATCCAAGGATGCATTGAATATGAAGGTTGTCCTCCTCTCCTTCTCGAAACTTTTATAAGGAGAAATCATTGAGGAAGGAATGATACAGTTAATTTAAGATCTTTTTTATTTATGTGGCATATTCGTTTTTGGTTCTTTCGACTATGGGATACATTAGAATCTTGCTTGGTTTAGTTGGGAATATAGACTGTGTTTTCATCCCCTCAGTGGTGTGATTTTTACACCCTCGATGCCTCCTTGGATAAGCTATTTGGGATCCTTATGTTATCCATGTGTTATTTCTACTTCAATCATCTTGGGATTGTGGGTTCCATCCCTCCCCTTAAGAAATTATTTGATACTTACGATATCCACTCATGTCTGGAATGATTTATTGTCAGGACTATGTAAAAGTAACCTTTGATTCACTATTGAATATCAAGGAACACCTCTTTTTATTTTTAGAAAAAGTTACAAAATATTTTCAAATGATTTTATTAGATATATTGATATTCGTAAATTGGGTCTTTAATATTTTTGGGTGAGGATTCAACAAAATAAGTAAAAAAGTTACACCTAAGAATTTTGTAAAAAACGTAGTTTGTATTTTGAGATAAATTACCTGAAGCATTTGCTATGGAACGACTTGATATCTATATTGTGTTAGAGGACTATGTGATGAACTGTTATACTAGGGAATTATTGATATTATTCATGATAATGATATCACTATTATGTAATGCTTATAAGACTATCCAAGTTTTTGTTGGTATTTTTCTCTTATTTACCATTTTTTTCCTGTAATAGTGCAGATAGAACCAAACAGGTATTTGTCAGACATTTCTTCCTAGAGCGAGGGGAGTTTGGGAAGGCTAGAGGAAAGTGAGATATCCAGTAGGTCTACAAGGGCTAGATCAACTAGATTTCATAAGATCAGAAGAAAATTCAATAAACACATGAATTGTTTTCTCAAAAGAGGGGGTTCATGTTCGTATAATGATGAGACAATAGGAGACATCGAGGTGCCATTAAGGTACATATATCTAGTGGAAAAATGGGTACCTAGGGGTCTTCCTCAAGTCAATACTGATTTTTTTGTGAATGAGAGGATATATAGAATTGCACCATCGTCATTACATGGATTGGGGTTGTTTTGCATGGATGGCATAAAGGTCAGATATAACAGATGTATAGAATTGATGGAGTATGTTGGACCCTCCTACAACTACAATGATTGGATGGGCCTGATACAATATAAATGAATTATGAATAGATATGGGTTGTCAGCAAATTATTTAAAACTGAAAGGAAAAGATCAAAATAAAGGAGCAATGTTGTACATTGACAGAAGGCCAAAAAGAACTAGCAATATTGTGGGGTTTATAAATAGTACATAACCAGGGTATACACTTAAGCAACCCAACTGCATATTTGAGGGGCATGAATGAAACCGTGTCTTTGTATGTGCTATTAAATCAATAGCTGTTGGGGAATATTTAGCTTCTTATTAATTACAATTTGAATTGAGTATATACAAAAACAGTTAGTATGGATGTGGTATAGCCAAGAATTTACCCAACCTTTTACAATTTCCTATAATTATAATTTTTTATTAAATTTCCTATCTTGACTATGTAGGGAGGTGATGTGGGGCACATCACCTGAGCAGAAGGTGAGAGGAGTACACAATCCATGAGGCAACAAGTATACATCAAAATGTTATGTTATTAAACTATTTTAGTGAGTATTTTGGTTTTGATAAGTAATTTTTAGTATGTTTTTGATGCATGGTTCTATCAAGGGAACCTCCCTCACAGTAGATGTACCTAGACCTGCCTCAAGGCAATAGGTATACATAGATATTTCTATTGTAAAAATTTAATATGTATAGAGAGATCTGGTGTTATGTTTTATCAATAGTATATTGGTTCGTTTATATAATCTTATCTATTTTTCATGCAGAGTGTGATCGGGGAATCCACCCGACAATTGATCAAACGACTGTAGCCTCGGGGCAATAGGTAAACCTGAATGTAATTCTACATTTTAAATACCTTAAAATTATACACATGCATAATGTGTAGAATAATGTTTATTTTGTTATGTATTTTTTCATTTTTATGTTTGCGTTCATTATGATAATGTTGTCTACTTGTTTTCTAGGTTGATGATTGGGGAAAGTCCCTAGTTGTTGATCAGACAACTGGAGCCTCGGGGAAACAGGTAAAACTAAATGTAATTCTACATTTTAAATACTTAAAAATTGTACACATATAAAACATGTAGCATAATGTTTATTTTGTTATGTATTTTTTTGTTTTTACGATTGCGTTCATTATGATAATCTTGTATACATTTTTTGCAGGTGGATGATCGGGAAAAGTCACCAGTTGTTGATTAGATGACAATGTCATCTAGGCATCAGGTAAACCTAGATGTAATTCTAGGAATCTATCATGATAGGCAATTTTTGTTAATATATTTTTTTGCGCAAACTATTGCTTCAACAACTAAGCAATGCTTTATATATTTCTGTTATAGACATTTGATTTAGTTTATGAAAAAACTCAACAATCTTTAGATTTTGAATTCTATCAGTTGGTCAATGATGCTAACATTGGTTCTTCTACAGACCCATTGAAGGTGCTACATAAGACCTTGAAAAAAACATGAGAAAATGGTTCGTCTGGCATTGACAATTCCACAGATATACGAGATCAAAGCAAAGGTTCAATTGTTGATCCATAGATGTCAGGCCTTGAAAGTAAGTTGCAGAATCATAATGTAAATTCATTTAGAACTTTATAGTTGTTAATTTTATATAATAGTGAGCTTATAATACAATGGTTTGTATTTATAGGATATTCTGCAGCCTCATACTGGTGGTGAAGGCAGTGTTTGTCCCAGTGATCAAACCACTTTAGGTACACCACATCTTGCACCCCTTTTTTCCATTGAACAGTCGAGGACACTCTTTACAACACCCCCGAGGCCAACAGAGGGTGAAGCCAATGCTGACCAACCCACAACAGATCATGCAGAAGAAGGGGTGGAGGCATGGTTTGATACTAATGTTGATGCTGAAGCAACATTTCCTGGATATTCTTGTGTCACTAGCACGAGTTCAATAGTGACAAAATTTTTGGTGAATGAGGAACTCGTTCCAATAAACATAGAGAAGATTCCGGGTAATTATAGATTGTTCAATTTAGTTTTTATAATTTGTTTCTAATATACCAATAATTTTTTTTGATGTTGACTAATGATGGCATGATTGTATTTTAGGAAATGTTGTATTTTATAAAAATCTAAATGATTTGGCCTTGGAGATCTTTGAGCCCACCATCTGCACAAGGTGGGACAGAGAATCAAAATATTTAAAGGATGATCTTACTAATTGGTTGGTTGGCTTGTTCGAAAAAGATACCTTCGATACATCGAAGGTCCTAAAGAAGTCTAGACAACATCTGAAGATTGTTCGAGACCAATATAGGGTTCACCTAGAAAATAACCCTAGGTATGAGTGCCCTCCGTTGATTCCATCATGGGAGTGGAAATCCCCAGTGGAAGATGGAAAAGAGAAGGGTCTGAGGAAACCATGAAAGATACCACCATGAACAGGGAGGTAGGAAATACATCCCATAATGTAATGGTAAGCCTTATTATTATTAATTTTTATATCAAATTTGGAACATCGAATAACGTAACTCAACACTTGATTAGGCTATCAAACACATCAAAAGTCAAAAAGGAAAGACTGAAGAAAATTGGTCAACACAAGCTTGGACCTGGTGGTTATTCGAACTCGAGGGCACGATTTGTAAGTATAGAAAACCCGTTACTGCATCCAAATAATAAATAGAAAATTATTTTTGTTTTATTCCAGCGCAAAATGTAAAATTAATGATGTTATGCAAATATGTAGGCCGACCGATTCAAAGAACTTCCCACTCAGGAAGACTTGAAGCTTGGATTCCAACAAGGCTTTGAAGCTCTTGTTGAATGCCAAAAAATATTGTCTAGGCATACACGGTCTTCTGCTGATCCATTTGGTGAACAGGTATGTAAAAACTATATATTTTAATGAAAATTTATTAATTATCATGCAATTTATTCGTTATAAATAAATAACATAAACTATTTATTATGTTTTGAGCAGGAAAGTAATGATCTCGTTAATTTCGATGATGTACACCAACCAGTCGAAGATCATGCTTCCATTCCTTGTAATGAATTTATTAATATGCTACTATTTTGTATAGATAATTGCATATGATGAACATTAATTGTAATTCTCCATAATCCAACTATAGAGCATGTAGATGCAGGTAACACTGTACAATTTGAGCATGGATAAGCTAATGATGAACATGATGTGCCTATGCCAGGTAACAAAAACCTTTGTAATGTTTTTTCAACTGAATTACTTGTAATTATAAAAACAAAAATAAATGAATGAAACATTTTCACATCATTGTAGCAATTTCGATCCCTGTGGTGCAAGTTCAACCTAACGACCAATATACTAGGGAGATCGATCAACAAATTCTATAATATGAGCTACTTCCTAATTATGTAAAGAGAAGAAAAGTTAAAAAGAAGTGACTAAAGAAATTTTGAGTAATTATTTTTTATAACAAAATGTAGTGCATGGTTTTTTTCGTTATTTAATGAATGAATGGTTAAATGAATGCTTTAATGAATGGTTTACTAAATGGTTTTATTGGATCTGACTAAATGAATGGTTTAATCAATGTTTTTTTCAGCTATTAAATGAGTGAATGGTTTATTGAATAATATAATGTATGGTTTAATGAAATATTTTTCCAACAATTGAATGAATTAATTTGCACTAAATTTTTATTTGCAAGTAGATGCATTGGGCTTGGGGAATTGAGAGTGATGTGAGGGGGGGGAGGGGCCATAAGAGCGTCCACCTTCACGTGGTTGGTCCTATTTGGTAGAGAATATTAAATTATTTTTGAAACATAGAGGAGCTCAATTAATGGTAAGGAAGTATACATTAAAAACAATTATTTCTATAATTGTAGTGTTTAAATTTTACTATTGCTATTTGACTCATCCATTTGAACTTGTCACAGATAGTGTTTGGAAACATTTTCATGGTTCAGAGGAAAAAAATGGCATTTTGATGTGATCCATAGCCTTATATACATAATGTTGTGGTTCTCCATGTTTCCTTAGGTGATTTCTTATTACTAATTACTTTACCTGAAAAGTTGAATAGTATTGTAATTTACATTGTAATGGTATTGTATTTATCTACCTTCGTTTTGTTATTTTCATAAACATGAAAATATTTATTTGATGGGTCCTAACATGAAATTATTGCAACAAGAAAATATTTGTACTATGTTGAATGATGTTTTGAAAGGTAAAGCAAAAGAAGACAGTGCAAAGCTTCACAAATCAAGGTAAGTTGTAACAAAAAAAATTATAAATAGTATAGGCAACATTTTCCTAATTCTCATACATATTTTTCTTCAGTTAATTTGATTTGTATTCCATACTAGCTCAATTTCTACCATTATTTTTTCCCTATAATTTTAACTTGCTTGAATTGATAATAGAATATATCAAATATGCTTAGAAGTCCAAAAACATGGACAACACGTTTGGTTGCCTAAAACTGTTAGGTTCCTTGTTGTCGGTTTTGAATGGTTTTCACTGTAATAGAGTCATTGTCAAAATAATAGATACGTTTTTCAAATCTTATTATATTGCAGATAGAAACCTAGGGTTTTCCAAGATCTCTATATATGGTCAAAAGTGATCATATCATAGAGATGTGATTTTTCCTTGATCTATATAGCCAGAGGCTGTAAAGTCACTTTATGGATTTGTTGATTGTTCTTCATCCACGTAATCAAAAACATGGAATCTCCATAGACCTGAAGTCAATGAAGACATTTCACAAGTGATAGAGATATTCTCACAACAAAACCTCTCTCTTGGTCACTAGGGATATAGATCTTGGTCCATTCACTATTTTTTATAATCATGCTTGGTTCACTTTATCAAACACTCATAGTCTTGGAAATATACTCATGGTCCACCCATATCCATTCATCTATGTCCTAAATTTGGGAATAAAAGATAAAAGTATTAGAACTTGGGCCAAGGCACATTCTATAGATCCATCAAAGGAAATAAAACACAATGAGAAAATACTTAAACAATACTAAAATGAAGAAGTAGGGATCTACGGGGGAATCAAGGAACCACACAATTAGAAATTACAACTTGATCAGATCATACAATCCAAAGGAGGAGGTTGAATACAAGAAACCTATAGCTTAAGGCAAGTAGTAAGAACATTAATTTTTTCAAGTAGTAAGAACCTTAGTCTTACAACAAGATACATAAAAACCATCATCGAAAATGGTGTAATATTCTCTAGGGTTTGCATGTGTAAAACAAACATTAGTCATCACAAATAAAAACCTAACATAACAAATGAGCAAACTCTCCAAGAACATCTGAGATGTTTATCATCCCTGGTCTTCTCCTAAGGTTTCCACATGAACCCTAAGTCTCCAAGACAAGTTCCATGAAGGGTACAAATGATGAATGCATATGAGATATTTCTCCTCCCTTATATATGCAAGTAGGTGAGGGAGGATAACATAAAATAAGAACAAGTTTCCCTAAAAGTAACCAACATGGAGAACCCACATGGAGCACTCTACAATCTAGGGTTGTGCATGTCAAACTAGGGTTTTGTCCAACCCGAGATGTGACATTCCCTCCAAGTCAAGGTCATGCGATCAATTTCCATCCTCCAATATGGTTTGGTATCCAATAGGGTGTTTCTCCTACACTCCCTCTTCCATGTTGTATTGGTGTCCAAGTTCCCTTTTGTAAGTCGTTGCTCTAATTTTGTGTCCAATTTCCTCTCATATAACCAATGCTACTCTGATATGTACCAATGTGGTTAGTAAGATCCCATTCTCCTCCTCAATATATGTGCTTGGATCCATCACCAACCTCCATGAAGTATGCTATAATTCTATGGAAATTTAAGGTCATTTCTTGCACACAATATTGTGGTGGCAATTTTTGAATGATATTGGTGAAATATTTTACAAGGAAAATGTGATGTCATAGTGATATTTTGTGGCCAAAATAGTAAAGAAAAAATCATATAAAATGGAAATTACTTGCATTGGAAAGATGCACATTCTAGAGAAAGAAGCATGATTTGACATGGCCATGTTTTCCTAGGACAAGGAGGTAGGTTTAACAAATGCCATTGTACTCATAGGAGGAACATTTGTTAGTGCAAATTGTTGATGTATATGTAACTTCGGAATGTATTCTTCTATGTATTTCTGATGGGATTGTAGTTTACTACATGGTATCAGAGCTAACCTGAGAAGAAGACATTGTGAAGCTACAGGAACTAGGGCTTCCTATTTTGTGGATCTTCCTCCATATATTTTCAGCAAAAGTATACTAAGATGACTCTCCATTAAATGGTGCATCGTTCTGTCGATACGGAATTCAATTTCAAGCATTTTCAGTTTCGATGTGGAAATTAGGGCTTTCTACAGAAGAGGAATTTTTGAGTGAGAATAGCATAGGATTTTTCTCCTCATCAAAACCTAAATTTAGAGACCTGGATCAATAAATTTGGTTGGGTGAAACTCCGGCAAAGTCAAACCCTAGTTTGACCCTGAGCTAGGAGAAACCCCAAATACTAAAACTGCTAAGTTTTGGTAAAGTAGCTATATTATGAGATTGGCGAATTTTCAGAAGCTGAAAATTTCAGAGGAAAACTATGAAATCCCGATTAACAATGTGTCCAAATTTCAGCCTCTGATTCGCTATATTATGGGAGATATGATCTCTCCAAGTTAGGGTTCCATCCTCTTCCAGAAATCATCCATAAATAGGACACCTGGCAAGATCTGAAATATCTTGGGCTACAGAGGTCCAAATGGAATTCCTAAAGATGTTCCAGAAATGGCATGGACTTTAATTTCTGTGGTACGAAGGTCATACTCATAATATGAACCATTGACACGTGGCATGCCATACAACTTCGCTGTTCTGAACAGTCCAGTAACAGGTCACCTTGGGAAAAGGATCATAAATCCCAAATGGTGAAACAAATGCTGATGAAACCTGGGGTGTTGGATCAGGGACATGTGAGGTTACCGCAGTGAGAAATTTCAGACATAGAGGATCATTAATTTCGGAGATATCACAGAAACAGTAACAGGAATTTCTGCAGAAGAAATCAGAAAATTAGGGCTTCCTGTTCCGAGAGTTTCGCTTCACTGTTTTCAGAAAAGGAGTACATTGGATAGCTCCATTTGAAGAGATCTATATGTTCATCCAATAAGATCTGAAATATTCCAAGTTTTGAAAATTAGGGTTTCTGTGACAAACTCTAGATCAATGAACTCCGGGACAAGGACGGACACCTCAAATCGGTAAGATCTAATCCTTTGCTATTTCCATTTGAGGTTCTAATTTAAATATGATATATCACATCAGCTTAGTTAAAAGCTTGCGGAAGTTGACAACTTCCAAACCTGGAAGTATATGATCTCTCTGAAGAAAATGGATTGGACACCTACATGAGGATGGAGGTTCTAGTTTCAGAGGGAGACGAGGCCAAAGAAGACATCATGCTCATGCTGCAGAGGATGATGAACCATCCAGAAAGAGATCCAGATATGAAAGAGAAGATTTTTCAAGCGAGGATGAATATGTTCTAATATCAGCTCTCATAGGTAACATTACTCATGGAAGTGATGATTGGATTATAGATAGTGGGGCTTCCAAACATATGATGGGATTCAAGGAATCCTTTGTAAGACTATCAGAACATGAATCACCTCACAAGGTGAAACTTGTAGATGACTACCAATATCCAATAAAAGGTAGTGAGGAATCTTCATACAAGCTAGACTCTGGAATGCAGGTTGCATTCATAGATGGTCAAATCATCATGTGACCAAAAGGAAAGACTATCGATGATGCAGTAGTGATTGGAGAACAAGAAGGAGGCTTGTATGAACTGAAGGGCCATCCTGAACAAGGCTTGATCCATGTAGAGCCAAATGAGCTTCGGCATAGAAGGATTGCACATGTGCATTACAGAGCACTACCTATTGCAAGCAATGCTGTTGAAGGTCTTCCTGAATTTCAAGCTATTTGAAGGAAAGAACAAAGTCAGAAATGACCTAAAGAAACCAGTTGAAGAATGTGAAGATCCAAAATGCAGAGACCATGCAGCCATAAGAGTCTCTCAAATCAAAGAACAACTTGAAGCGGTAAAAGAAAAAGTGAAGAATGCAGAAGTGATGATGGCCACCTTGA
>LPNX010515050.1:122145-177659 GCA_001517045.1 Pseudotsuga menziesii
GTTGAAGTTGTTCCTTCTTCCTTCCTATCAAGGTTATACTACTTCTACTTCTCACAGCATGTGCTGGTTTTGCTTCAGTATAGGTACTTATTATACCCCATAAATCTTATGGCAGATGCAAAAATGATATACACTTTGGGTTCAGGAGACATCAAATCAGTGCCATTTATTGAGTCTTTGTGTCATCTTTTCTATCGTGTTGGTGTGTTTCCTTTGAAACATGCCTTTATTTTGAGTTTTAAGGGATTTGCACCATTGGAGAAAAATATTTTTTCACGCAAAATTCATTATCAGACTAACTACACTATGCACTTACGGATTTTGCAGGTCCATGAAATTTTTGTCTATTCCATGTGAGCCTTGTACATGTTTTAGCTGTTGTTGGTGAGCATGTAATCAACATTGTTATCTTGATGTCGATTATATAAGCAAAGATTATTTAATTTTTTCCACTTTTGCAAACTTGTAAATGATTTTTTTCATGCATGAAAAAGGGTCCCTAGCAACAAAGCTATTACTTGTTAGTGCAATATTAAATTTGGTGTACTACTTTTTTATTTTGTTCACTGTAGAAAACCAAGCCAACACATCACAATGTCTGAAAAATTCAAGGATTAGGTTTGACACCCAATATTCTAGCCTGTTGCAGTGCTAAGGTATAATTCTTCTATTTTATTTGTACTAAATTTTAATCCCAATTGATTTGGATGGGTTCAGAACAAAATGTTAACTATTGTTTAGGATAGGCCTTGGAAGAGAATATTAAGGAAAATTTATCACAGTTTTGCCATGTTCCAATAAGTGATACTTGTACATTTCATAAGGGATCATTGAAATATCTTTAAATCCTATGAATTCCATTGGATACTCAGGACATGATTTTGTTTTATTGTTACAGGCTAGGAACATTCTCACTATATATGATGTTTCAAACATTTGGCATGCCCCTTTACTACTAAGGGTGAGTGGATAAAATATAATATTACAATATGGTTATGGGATGGTTTTATAAGCATTTTTTAATATGGTAAACATTGGTAGTTTTGCATGTCAACCAATAGAAAAAGTTTCACTCTAGAGATTTGTCAAGTTCTTTCTCCTAGTTGTATCTGGTCCTCCATCCATATCTTCTCTTTTCTTTTAGCTTCATATCTTTGAATATTAAAATCATGGAACATTAACATGTGTTGGGAATGAAGTGTATACATTTACCTTTTAGATATTTGATAAATTCTGACTTATCCCTTTTAAATTAATGGTAATAATATTTCAAGGTATAAACTCCACATTTCTTAAAGCAACTTGATGTATAGCATACAAATAAAAATAAACTTGTAACTTATGCACTAAATTTCAATATGAAAATCCCAAAAATTAGGATATAATGAATTAGAATGATGACACATAGTGCACTCTATTCATGTACTACAAAGAATGATGTGATCTTTCTTACCCCACTTGCAGATTTTGCTTACCCATGGACAATTATATATTTAATTTTTTCATATACAATATGTTTAATATTTTAGTATAGAGATGAAATCATAGTTATAAATATATAATAATATAAATGACAAAATTTATTTTGTTTAAACATTAAGAGAGTAGCTAGAGCACATCGAGAAGGAGAATTGGGAGTAAGACATATAGGACGTACATTGTTGTTGTTGTTTTCCTTTATGTGTAGGTCGTAAACCTTCAGTTAGTAGGATGTACACTCTTTTTTTTGTTTCCAAGGTGTGTTTCATTCGTTGAGGAGAAAGGAAGGGAGATTTGTTCTCCAGAAAAGGAAAAAAACAACAAGCCATATTGTTCTATGTTTCCCTTCTTACGCAAGGAATACACCTTTGTTTGGGATGGTTTTATTGATCATATAGTTGTTGGTTTAAACCAACTGCAAAGGTCACCTTGTAATATTTGGTCAAACGAATGAGAAGGTGATTAGAAGGAGAAATCATCTTTCTATGTGTATATTTCGCTTATGTTTCTGTTGTTTACTTTTCCAACTATTGTGTGATTGATATCTTGTTCAAAAAATAAGTTTGCATTTAAATGAACTCTATATTTTATTTGTTTAATTTGAGAACATAACGAAATTAGTCATCCAAGGTTGGAAATTTTAATAATGGGCTAGACATGAGGGGTCATACCTTCTATATTTCCTCTTGCAAATATATTCATAGCTAGTGCGCTTATTTTTAAACTACATATTATATATAGCTAAAATACTTACAAACAAAAATGCAAAAAGTGTAAAAGTATATATAATTGACATCTTAACGTCATCAGGAAAGCTACTAAAACATAGATAAAATTAGAATAATCTAAGGGATCAAGAGCTTGGGAACGTTTGATTAACATAATACCATTAGCTAAGGGTCAATGGCATATCTCATCTTGCCACAAAGAACAAAAAATAAACAATAAGCTAGTCTCATTCTTGAAAACAGACTTACACATGATTTCAAAAGAAAAAATAACACCAAATTTATGAAGAATAAATAAGACTGAAATCCACAAGCACTACCATATCCCAGATAAAGCACACTGAACAGGAAAACACCAGTCTCCAAATAATGAAAAGTTCTAGTGAAACATGCCATAAAATATAGATCAACACTAATCATCCACTCAACGATATAGCTTTTCGAAATTTTGATCTCTTAACTGGCATAATTACTAACATTGTTTGTGAAGTTTCTCCTTGTGCATAGGAGTATAGAAATATTCTTTGACCATTGTGGCCAGGTATTCCCATGTAAAAATGGTGTGTTTCTTTTCTACAATGTGATTTTTGTTAACAATTGAGGTTGTCCATCAACAATGCATCATTATGGACATCTTCAAGGTGACAATGATGACTTTATTTCTATCCTTGAAATCATTTGTAGTGAAGTATGATTTAAGTTTTCAAACATAGAGATATAATTTTTTTGTGTCAAGGTTTCCCTCAAGGATATGGATATTTAGATTCATCTAGACTTTAAAGAGTGTAGCTACACTAAGGGGAATTTTAAAACCACTTCTGGAGTATACATCTACACTTGCTTGATCTTCTTCAAAAATTTCAACAACTTATCCATTATATATTTTTTTCAATCTAGGGAATTGTTAATAATTTACTCCATCAAAGACATTTTGATGGTGATTCCAGATGCAATCATGGAATTCTTTCGTGTTCTATAATAAGGACAGTAAAAAAAAAGAGGGATGAAAATGAAAGTAATTCTAGTTGTGTTATTTTATTCATGTTAAGGGACAAGGAAATAATTTAGATTAAATGATTAGTAGTGATAGACAATATGTTTTCAATTTTAGTTGCTCATGTATGTTTCTTGCTAAAATTATTGAAAATTCGTTCAATGGTGATGAAGTTCCCAAGCCCAACAAAGAACAAATTCCTTCTAGATTATATGGTGGCATATATTTTACTCTTTGACCTAGGCCACTCTTGTTTAGATTCTTAATGAACAGGTAGGAAAATATGAAATATCTCACATTTATATGATTTTAATAGTGCACAAAATAACCAACTTGTTGTCATGAATATGGGGACAAGCCCAGAATGGAAATTAAATACACATCGACATTGTTTAACATGCCTTGTTTCTTAGAAAATTTAACAAGCCAAATTATATATGTAGAATAAAATGCATCGGTATTGTTGAAGATGCCATGTTTCCTATAACAACTTGCAAGAAAACTAGACATGCAATAGAAGCTATTTAGTTTACTATCCTTAAGGACATGGAATCTATTTAGTTTACAAACTAACAAATTGTTCCCTTCTAATGAATATACCAAAAGGATGGTTATGTGGATGAGAGACATCGGCATAGATACGATATTGTACGAACTGTAGCCAAACCCAGAGAGAGACACCATCCAGAGGGTGTTATGTTCTGAGTTCCATAATTAGCCATATTTTCTGTGAAGATCCCTAGTGTTATGGCCAGCTGGAACATCATATTAAGTCCTCCACAGAGTTTTGCGGGAGCCAACTCTGAGAGGTAAAGAGGAATGGCCTTGACACAAATTCAAACAAAAAAATGTCAAACCATTCACTCAAATTCGAACCAAAAAGCTCTGTAAGCCAAATCCTTTAGGTCCAAACTATCAAAAAACTTGCAAAGCCAAGTCATTCAGATCGAAACTAAAAAATATGCAAGAGAACCCCATGGCCACCCAAATGCAAACACAAATAAGCATATGGTTGTTAACAACAATGCTGAGAATCATTTGGATAGTTGCTTGTCTCTTCCAAACTTTTGGCTCAATATTATGCCAACAACAACCTATAAGATAATATTTTGATTATGCAAAAATAAAGTCTTGATTCGATTCAACTCTCAAAATGTAACTGGAACAAGCATAGAGGGCTACCCTAGTTGTAGCCAATGGAAGAAGAAGAAATCATAATATCTGGAGATTTGTTTAGCCACTGTAAAAATAACGGACTTGCAATTTCCACAGGTTAAACCTTATTTTTCCTTGACAATCTTGAGAACCCATCAAGTGCAGTTGGCTTCTAAATTTGAAGAATAGGAAAAAATTCAAAAACTATACAAAATCTGGATTTTCCTGCCTTGTGGGAACCACCCCAGCTATGGTGAAAACATGGGTACCTAATGAGAATGGGCTTATGTTTGTATCCTAGACTTCACCAACTGAAAGACAACTGCTAGTATGTATAATGACATGCTTAAAAACAAGATGCAACAAAGTCTGTAAAAACTTCAAAAAGGGCCTACCCTCTCTTAGCTTTGCTCTTTCTTGACATACTATCATCCGAACCCCATAGAATAGTATCGAATTGATTCCAGTCAATATATGAAACATGAGCATGCAAACATTAGAGGAATTTTGGGGTCTAAAATGGGCCTCCTAAGGAAAATAATAAAATAATAGTTAAAATAATAAAATAATAGTTAAATTAATAAAATAATATTGATTAATTTTGGAGGAAGAAAGAAAAAAGCTACTTTTTGTGTTCGTATTTTTGACATATCTCCTTGTGTTTTTACTCAAATTTCGATCAGCAGAGCTCATTGGATGTGGAATTTGATTTCGCATCCAACAAGTAACCACACTACATACTTTTGATGGACCCCGCTACCCCAAAAACAAGAAATACCTGAAAAAACGTGACAATGACATCATCATCACATTTTTTTAGGTATTTCTTGTTTTTGGGGTAGCAGGGTCCGTCAAAAGTATGCAGTGTGGGTACTCGTTGGATGCAGAATCAAATTCTGCATCCAACGAGCTCTGCTGATCAAAATTTGAGTAAAAACACAATAAGATATGTCAAAAATATGAACAAAAAAAGTAGTTTTTTTTAATGACAAATATGTCAATTCAACCATTATGGTTGACTTATTTTATTGAAATTCTATTGGTTCTTGAATTCCAATTCACAAAAACTTATTTTGGCACGTTTTCTTATAAGGCCCATTTTAGACCCCAAATTTCCTCTAATTGGCCATCACTAGCTGTGGTCAATTCCTTCTCTCTAAAATATTCCTGAATGGATGTTTTATGGTGTTAGACAATTTACTTGCATCCACCGTATCTTCATATTCTGCATCTACATGCTTGGTGCCCCCAATCTTCTCCAAGATATCACGTCTTTTGTCTAGTTAGCCACATTCTATCAAACTGTTTGGGGTCTCAGGAAGGAAAATCCTCCAACTTTCATCAAAATTGTAGGAATTGCAACCAAACCCAAAGAGAGATGCCATTCCCAGGGTGTTATGTTTTGAGTGCCATAATTAACCATATTTTTTGTGAAGATCCCTAGTGTTGTGGCTAGCTGGAACATCATATTAAGTCCTCCACGGAGTTTTGTAGGAGCCAGCTCTGAGAGGTAAAGAGGAACGGACTTGACACAAATACAAACAAAAAACTTTCAAACCATTCACTCAAAATAAAACCAAAAATCTTTGTAATCCAAATCCTTCGGGTCCAAACTATAGAAAAACTTGCAAAGACAAGTCATTCAGATCGAAACTAAAAACTATGCAATCCCAATTTGTTAAGAGTCAAACTAAAAATTCTCATGTAAGTGATTATAAGTGAAACTAAAAAGTTCCGTAATCCCAAGCCATTCATATTCAAATAAATAACTATTAAAGCCAAAAGACAAAACCATTAGTTACAAGCATTTTTTCTGTTAACAAAACTCTTTCAAAATCCCCAAAACCCTACCTGATTTGCTTAGCCAATTCCCACCCCAAGCATTATGCGCCCAATAATGAGCATTGGAAAATTCATGGCACTTGCGTTCAGAGTTGTGCCTATAATAAAACTGATACCTTCACTGATAATACCGGCCTTCTGCCCATGATTCCTCATCATAGGAGACACAAACATCAAAGCAACAAGGCCTGCAATGTAGAGGGACGAGGTGAACATATCCATACATTGGTTCTTGGTTGTACTTGCGGTAATCATTGTCGTGGGAATCTTCATGGTTTTCCCATTTTGTATCATGGAAGTTCGTTAGTGATTTTGTGCTTTGGTCACTAAAAATAAATAAAATGGCCCTACTCATAAATAAAATGGGTCCACAATTCAAATGAGTTCTAAGGCTTCTCCGGGATTCCCATTTAGGCATAAGGTGGGTAATAAAGATTCTAGGCTGACTCCATTGTGATATAAATAAATAGCCTAAAGTGATAGGAAATTGGTGTGTTCGATTAACCCCATGTTGCTTCGACCTCATGCTTCTTCCAAAGTTAGGTTTATCATCTCTCTTCAAGCAAAAGGTGGCAAAATAGAAAGTAAAGTAGTTTTGGTAATGGTGTTTTAATGGAGCAAACTAATCATCCCATTATAAGGAAAGGGTCAGGCCTATACCCTGAAAGTAATAAAGCAGTGCCTTGCTTTAGGGAGGGAGGCATGGTTTAACAACATCCATGTAAGAAGCGGTTGCAGGGAAAATGAAAGAAGCTAAAGTGCCCCTTTTCGAACAATCCACAAAAAATGTAAAAATCGTGAGCACCATGGCTTGGATCCCTACATTTGTGCTTTGGTCACTAAAAAGGGGACAAGTTATATGACCCTTGTATTAATTAACCTAAAGAAGTCATTAGGCCTATAAGAGTTCGAGGAATCAAAATATCTACCTGAAACTTCGAGATGGGGTCGAGCCTCTACTTTTATACTGCATATGGATTTGAGACTGGTTCTGGGTCAGCTCCCCAGTTTAATTATAATTGGATCAACTGCTACAACGTTTAAAAGAACTCAGCCTGGTGAATCTATGTCGACTGGTGCACCTAGTTTGACGATCACAGATCATGATAGTTATATTGAAGTTATAAAAACATCTCAATATGGGACTTGCAGGGACTCTTACATTGAAGGGCCAAAAACTAGCTATGATGCTTCTAGGTATCGATATGGTATTGGTTCTCGTACCTAATTCTTAATTGATGTATAAGGAACATAATTTTCCTTTGGCATGTGCTTAATCAGGTTTGCTTCAATGGTGCAATAGGGATAAAGATGGTCAAGAGAAAATTTGTGCAATTGCTTTGTTGGATCTCTAAAGATCGAGGTGCATGGCATCAATATTACTAATAGAAGGTAGACAATTTACAAAATTTACACTTCATTGTCAAAAATTGCAATTTTTCATGACACAATTAAAAATGACTAACATAAATGACTAATTCATATTCTTCTAGCTAGTCATTTTTTATGCCATGACTAAATTAGTCATTTATGTTAGTCATTTTTAACTCTATCACTTATTATCTAGTCATATTTGTTAACTGGAGACTAAATTAGTCGTTAATTTTAGTCGTTTATAGTTGGGTCAATCAAAATTGCTCATATTTAGTAGTAAATCACTTGAAAAACCTATGGTGACTAGAATTTTTAATCACCTAGTAGCTAATTCCTCATTTTGTACTAGTGAATTACCTTATTTAAAACTTGATATTAAGTTTGATTTGCCCACATATAATGGTGAAATTAACACATAAAAGATAGATGATTGGATCAAGTAGATTGAGGTATATTGTAGGATTCATAATCTTGCATATGATAAATCAAAGATCCAATTGGATGCTTTTCATATTGGAGGCACCGCACTCATCTGGTGGGAAAGTAAGACTCATGAAGACCTCCTTACAAAAGGTAAAATTATTTCTTCCTGGTATGAATTTATTGTTGCGTTAGAAAAACAACTTTATCCATTAGGATACGTACAACAAGCCATGATGGATTGGAAAAAATTAAAGGAAAGGTAAAGGTCAGAATGTACAAGAGTAAACTTAGGAATTCAGAAAAAAGAGCTTTGATTTTGGGTATATCTCTGTATATTCAAAAATACATTCTCAATTTTATTGGAGGATTACATAGTTATTTGAGACATACAATATTTATGTTTAATCCTACTAACCTTGAAGAGGTATGAGTGTAAGCCACACATATTGAATCTAAAGGGAAGAGTGTTCATGATGTTCCTTCAGCTGAATCTAGCCTAGAAAAAGAAGGCAAGGAAAAAGGGAAAGGTAAGCATGTAGCTAAAATGAGGAAAGGTGAAGAGAGGCATACATGCTTTCATTGTAAAAAGTAAGGACACAAAGAGGCAAAGTGTTGGGTATTACATCTAGAACTGAAAACAGAGTGGTTTAAGAATCAAGAAAGGGAAGCGAAATTCCATGGATATTGTTGAAGACCTTGGATCAGATGTTGAGGATGAAACAAGGATAACAATCATAGATGTGAAATGTAAAGATATTGTTGGTAATGATTCTGAGGTTGGTTCTTCATGTGCTTATATTTTTAAAGATCATGTCAGTTCTAAGGATAAATAGAACGCATTGTTTCATATAAGGGTGATTGCAAAACAAACTAAGATCGACACACTCATAGGTAGTGGATCCTGTTGGAGGAGCTAGTTGGTGAGCCGACTAGTCAAATAGCTGACTAATTAGAGATTAGGTCGGCCGCATAAGGTCATATTGATTGACCGAACCGACAGGTAGTTATATGTAACCATTTGTAAATCATATATATTAGGCTGTTGAGTCAGATGAGAACTTGGTTCAGTTCTGTGTATGTATGGACCCTCATGTTATAATATAATTTGTTATTCTCTTATCTATGTTCTTGTCTCTTGTATATGTTATGTCTATATGATTCCATGTGTATTATTGGTAACCCTCTGTGATCTGTGAGATTACAACATTGGTTCCGTTGCTGGTAGTACATATAGGAATGTAATGACTATAAGCAGATGATATCAGAACAGAAGATTAAGAACTCATGGGAGCGTAAGATAGCAAATTATTTGCAGAACTACACATGGAGAAATAGATTAACCATTGCTTGGGCAAAGGATAAATTCTTCACTGAAACATGTGAAAAGTTTGTAGAATCGGTACCCCAGCTTTTGAAAAAAATTCTGGATGAAAAAACCGAAAGCAACTAAGGACCAAGAGCTACTGAAGAAACTGATTCAAGGGGGATGAACAAAACTGTCAGAGTGGTTTGAAAAGATCACAGATGAATTTTGTGAGGAAAAAGCCATAGAAGAAAGAACTTTAGTCGAAAGCATTCAGAAAATATTTTATACAGACCTTACCAAGTATTTCCTTTCCTCCTTGCCGACCATGTTGTGAAAATTCCTGATACGAAAGGTAGTGGGTCATATCATAAAACCTCATTCATCACTACATGAACCACCACCAAATTCTAACTGGTAGAGAAATAGAAAAAGTGGGAAAAATTCATTACTGAAAGGGAGTGGGATTACATCCTAAGCAAATAAACAGAACTATCCGAGCTTTCTAAAGCATCAAGTAGGCTATGGGGGGGTAGTTGGTCATATGTCAGGGTAAAGTGAAGAGGATTCTTGTTGAGTGAAGAAGATACCATCACCAACAATGAAAATTCAACCTAAAAAGGAAATCGAATGAATAGTGACACACAAAGGTACGACAAATTTACAGAAAGTAGAAAGAGAGAAGAGGCTAAAAAGAAGGGAAGAAAGAAGAGAACGGCTATAGCACTATAAAGAGGGATGACTACTAGGGTGACACACCAGGAAAGAAATCTACCAGATTCAGGTCTTGACCGATATGAATAAGGTGTGGATGAAGAAGCATCACCCATGGAAGAATAGTTGTGGATAGAGCAGCGTGAAGCTCTCCAAATAGAAATTACCCAAGAATTAGAGGAAATTTGGTGTCTAAAATGGTCCTTATAAGAAAACGTACCAACAATAAATTTTGTGAGTTGGAATTCAAGAACCAATAGAATTTCAATAAAATGTGTCAACCATAATGATTGAATTGACATATTTGTCACAAAAGAAAACTATTTTTTTGTTCATATTTTCAACATATATCCATGTGTTTTTACTCAAATTTCAAGCAGGAGAGCTCATTGGATGTGGAATTTAATTTCGCATCCAACGAGTACCCGCACTGCATACTTTTGATAGACACCTCTACCCCAAAACCAAGAAATACCTAAAAAAACATGATGATGATGTCAATTATCAACCGATTAATGAATCTAAAGCACCAGAATCGTTGGATGCCAAATTTAAAATTAAATCGTTTGACATATCAAATTATAATCGACCAAAAATGGCAAAAAATCAGTGATTACTACAGCGAAGAACAAACAACCGAATAGTAAACCTACTGAAAGAATTCCAGGATGTATTCACTAGAGACTACAAATATCTCAAAGGACTAGTCCATTAAATGGGTGAGATGAAGATCGACATCAAAACTGATGCCCGACCTGTAAAGAAGAGGCCATACAAATTAGCACATAAAAACAAAGAGATAGTCAAGAAAGAGATGGACAATATGCTTGCAACAAGAATCATCTACCCTATTGACCAATCAAAATGGGAAATCCCAATGGTCGTGCAACCAAAGAAACACGACCCGACGAAACTAAGGATATGTGTCGACTTCAGAGAACTAAACAAAGTCACCCTAACAGACCCATCTCCAACACCATATGCAAATGAAATCTTAAATGAAGTTGCAGGACATGAATGTTACTCATTTACAGATGGATTCTTAGGGTACAACCAAGTACCAATAGCCAAAGAAGACTAGAAAAAGATGACATTCATATGTGAATTCAGCTCATTTTCCTATAGAGTTATGCCTTTTGGTCTAAAAAATGCACCTGCAGTATTTTCGAGAATTGTTGTCAAAACATTTCAAGAATATATCTACAAAACAATGGAAGTATATTTTGATGATTGGATGATATACTCTATATGCTGAAAGATCATTGTAAATGGCTAAGGCTCATGTTGGAACGACACTGAAAAATCCAACTATCTTTGAACATAAGGAAATGCATATTCCTAACTCCTAGAGGGATACTATTAGGGAACATTGTATTCAAAGAAGGCATCGAGGTCGACTTTGAAAAGATAAAGATTATCCTTGACTTGAAACCACCAATGAACCCAAAACAAGTCAGGGTACTACTCGGACACACAAGATATTATAGGAAATTTATGAGATACTACTCAGATATGACCTATCCACTAGAAGAACTATTAAGAGAAGATCAGGAGTTCAACTGGACAGATGAATGTAACATATCATTTGAAACACTAAAAATGAAACTAGTAGAGGAACCTATCCTCAGGTTCCCAAATTGGTCAATCAAATTTCACGTACATATCCAAGCATTAGGCCTAGCAATAGGCACGATCTTAACACAACCAGGGGACAATGGAATGGATTACCCTATAGTTTATAGCAACAAAAAACTAAACAAGGCAAAAAGAAACTATTTGACAACAGAGAGAGAAGCATTAGGAATGGTCTTTGCACTACAGAAGTACCGACATTACCTACTAGCCAACCCTTTCATCTTCTATACTGACCACCAAGCATTGAAATACCTTGTAAACAAACCTTTACACCATGGATGGATTTTTCAATGGCTACTACTATTCCAAGAATTTGAATTCAAAGTCATTGTTAGACCAGGAAAATTAAATGTCAAACCCAACCACTTATCGAGAATCGACACAAGATATGAGCCGACAGGAGTCAAAGATGACCTACTAGACGCACACTTATTTCAAATAAAAGATGTCCTGGCAAAATTGGAGGAAATAGCTCAATTCCTAGAAAATGGTCAAGCACCAGAGGGCATGAGCACGAAAAAGAAACAAATATTAGCAATGAAGGTTGTACCATACAGCCTCATAAACGAATTTTTATATAAAATGGGCTTGGACCACATCCTCAAACGATGCGTATTAGAACACGAAAGAGATAATATAATGTATGAAACACACTATGGACCAGTGGGAGGACATTTTCAAGCAGATACAACTACCAACAAAATCCAATAGTTAGGTCTATGGTGGTCGATAATATACAAGGATTGCAAAATTTTGTTAGCTAGTGCAATAGATGTCAACGACTGGGTCAACCTCTGCCTAGTACAGAAATTCCCTTGATATCAATAAACCTAAGTTTAACATTTGAAATTTGGGCCATCAACTTCATAGGACCATTCCCAATACTAGAAAAAATAAAAGGTGCAAGATACATAATAACCACAGTAAAATATGTAACCAAGTGGGCAGAAGCAGAACCTATCGACACATGTCCTAGTGAGATAGCTGCTAAATTTATCTATGAAAACATAATTACCAGATTTGGATGCCCACTAACCTTAATCAGTGACCAAGGATCACACTTTATTAACAAAACTATCAAAGCACTGACATACCAGTTCAAAATTGACCACCGACATAGTACATATTATCACCCTCAATCGAATGGAGCAATAGAGGCATTCAACAAAACATTAACAAGGGGTTTAACAAAAATATACAACACCAACAAGGATGATTGGGACGAAAAAATACCTGCAGTATTATGGGCTTACAGAATAGCATACAAATGTTCAACCGACCAAACATTGTTCCGACTAGTCTATGGCTAAGAAGCAGTCATTCCACTAAACTTCCGACAGCAAGAACCTATCATAGCATATATTTTACATGTAGATGTCGAAGAAGGCAGGAAGGATCGACTGATGCAACTAAGCAAGCTAGAAGAACACCGACTGCTTGCTTTACACCATCAAGAAATTCATAAACAGCAACAGAATTCTTGGCATGATCACAATATCAAAAATAGAAATATGTCGGTAGGGGACATCGCCTTACTGTACAACAGTTGAGTGTATAAATTCAGGCCTGCAGTAGATTAATTTCACTCACAACAATTAACAATTGATCATGCAAATTATCAACAATGGAGACTGAATATGGAGCTGTAACACAAAATTATATTAACTGAGTGTACAATAGCCAACCCTATAATAACATAGGCTTCTGAATATATAGAATACATGAGCAAATCAAATGCATGAGGAAGCATCCAAATCTAGCATAAAGCAGTCTTACCCAAAATAGGCAAATCCCCCATAGGTGTAAAAAGCTGATCCCAAATCTATCAAGGGCCCCACGAATTAGAAAGGGCGCATGGGAAAGCTAAAGAGTGGTCAAATGGAAGCTCATACATGCAAAAGCATGGAGGAATGAGTGGAGGAGGAAGAGGCAACAAAGCTGATTCACCTCACCTAGTCTTGCTTTCCTATGTGCCTTAAAACACTGAAAAAGCAGGGAATAAAGCAGAAAAAGCAGATGGGCGCCTAGGAGGCCAGGAATAAAGTAGATTTGATTCCTAAATATCTTAAGGGCGCTACATGAGTCAAATATGGCAAGTTTGACCTCTATGGATAGGCAATTAGCAACTTGCACATGGTGGGACTCATGGACTAGGCAAATAAGACAAAATAAATGAAATAATGTCTAAGTGGGTAAATACTATGGGTTGATTATTCTAACATTGAGTAAGAGGAAAACCCAAAAATTTACACACATAATGGATGGGACCTTACGTTGTCGAAGAAATTCATGCCAACGGATCAATTCGACTAAGGAAATTACAAGGAATAATATTTTGAAAACTTGTTAATGTTGCCCGACTAAAATGGTACAGAAAGTAAGCAAGTTCTAGAAAATAAAAAACTATAAAAGTATAAAATCCCAAAAACAACAAACATACCCATCAACCGTAAAAGTGACAGGAAACTTTGAAATATTTACCAAACTACACTTCGACAACCGACACCAACCCCATTGACACATCGCCATCGACCACTCACATGATTGACATCGATCGATAACCCCGAAGGTCAAATCACACCTTCATGACTACGGACAAAAGGAGTGCCAAAATCAAATTGCATTTAATGCAATCTCGATAGACCACACTGGACCATCACTTCTGCCATTAATACATCCATCAACAAAATCATCACACGCTCCACCTATAAATACCATGCTAGGAATAGATCAATTACCGTATTTTGAAGAGATAGAGCAACCAAATGTCCAGAAATCTGAGAGCCGAAACCCTGTAAGAAAATTCGACCAAGAGATCGACAAGATGGCCCCAAAGCACACTAGAGATGCAGCTGCAAAAACAAAAGAACTACAATCCATCGAAACTCCATTTATGAGAGGATTAAAACATATAAAAAATGCCAAGGTACAGGAAACCTCATGGGAAAAAACCTAGGTAGAAATCAAAGAATGGGTTTATATGGACAAGAAAATGACACCAAAAGCAAAGAAGATAAGCTACAACACCATCATGAGTTACATGAACACACCATTCATGGCAAGCTTTGGAGGAACAAAAGAAACAGTAGTGAAATTTATTATTAGTCAGTATCACAATGGAAAATTTTACTTCGACAGACTAGTATAAATTTCTGGTGAATTTATATACAAACTTACCGGACTCTCAAATCAGGGTGACCCTATGCCTATTGGTAAAAAAGAATGACTAGTAGAACAACTGACTGGAACACCAACAAGGAAGAACTCGAAAGGGATAATGATCAGTCAAATACAAGCCTAGATGTCGTAAATCATGGCCAAAATAATATCAATAGGACTCACTCCTACTGGTCGAGTGAGTGATCTGAATCTAGACATGCTGGAAGCAGTTGGCACAATAGCATGCACAGGAAAAATTTATCGTTGGGCTCAGCATGTTTCCGACATGCTCAAGACTATGTGAGAAATGTCAAGAGTCGGTCGGGATTATAAGGTTCCCATCCCTGATACTCTAGATAGCAATGTACCACTTGTGCCCAGTCGAGGACAAGAAGTTTCAAGAACCACACAAGTACCACATCTGGAGATTCAAGCCATTTTAACAGAATGAAACATTGAAAGAATTGGAAAATGGTAAAGTAATGTTGGAGAACTGGTTCCAAAACATGAAACTCTAGAAAACTAGATGGAGGGTGCCTTAGAACATCCAAAGAATTCTACCGAAAATAGCGCATATTCAACTCAAGCTTGACCACATGGAAATATGGTACAGGTAGGGGGAAAAAGCAAAATCGAAACCTCTTGAATATTACCCAATAGTCGAAGATATTTTCTGAGAACTAGCTCGACAATCCAATACAAAGCTATCAATACCAACAAAATCCAAAGAAATAAATCAACCAATCGAAGAACCATTGACCGACCAAGAAAAAGAGGAGGACTACGAACTCTGCTTGGATATCAGTACCTTCATCTCGAATGATATACTGGTAGAGGACACTAGTAGACTTCAACTAACAATCGTCCCACAACCTATCCAAATGGGAAGCACGTCAACTAAACATCAGGTATCCAAACCGACAGAAAAAAAAAGTATCATTCCGGCTCACCAACAGAAAGAAGGAGAAGAGAATATAGAAGAAGACATCGAATCGGATAATCCAGAATATGCTATGACAAAAGAAAACTTAAGGAAAATAGCAAAGGAAATAGCATCCTCAAGGAAAAAGAAGGCAAGTCAGGAAAAATGGAAGGGGAAACGTAGTGTTAGCACCATTTTAGTTTTGTCGTAGTGAGCCTCATTGCCTGAAAATTCTGAGTTTCTCTTAAGGATCAAGTGGTTTTCAAACTTTCTTCATTAAAGTGATTTATAAAAATTCCAAGTTGGAGAGAGGAAAGAGGTTGAAGAGTTTTGGGTAAAAGAAAGAGAATTATATGTAAATCAAAGTTTTATAAAGGTGGTTTACAAGTTTAAGTTATAAAGGAAATAATTTATATTTTTATAAAAACAAAATTTGTTTTTATAAGAATATTAAACAAAATTCTTTATAAAACAAAAAGTGTTGGCCTAAAATCCCATCTCGCATAAAGTCAAATTGGGCCTGCACACCAACCTCTCACTTTTGCATCAAAACTAAACAATGATCAACGATCCAGATTAAAGCACAATTCATCTGACGACTCAAATAAATTTCGCATTGTGATGTTGCACGGAGCAATTAAATTTTTCAATTTGTGAAATGATGTTAAATGGTAGATAAGTTTTGATAGTCTGATTGGAAGGTGATGAAAATCCATGGTGTACAATCATTTCGCACTGTGAACTTGCATGAGATAATGAACTTTTTCAATTTGCAAAATCATTTAAAAGCCCGCATATTTCAAGGGTCACGATATAGCTCGAAAAGGAATTTTATACTGTAAGTGGTTGAGCCAATGAAGCTTACACTACAGTCTCGAATGGTGCATAAATTCTAGGAAGTTAAATCTACAAATTAAGGATTCAACATTAATATCATCCACACAAACACAGTATCTGAATTAAAGCAGTAGAGCATGGTTGTGTTTTTTACGAAAATGGTTATTTTGGTCATTATTTTAAATCAATTGTTTCTGCCAAACCGAGACATATTTTGAGAAAATGAGAGAGTTTTGTCTTTATAAAATACTCATATCCAATAAAATATCTCATTTTTTACCCAAGTGCTGTGGATTGAGAGAACCGAAGTCATCTTTAGAGAGAAAATTTCGAGATTTCTAAAGGACTGTTTTAGTCAGTTATTTCAATCAATTGTTTCCGGCAAACAAAAAATAATTTTCCAAACTTGAATGAGGTTTCTCTTAATAACAGGATAATGTTCAATAACCTCTCTCATTGTTTACCCAATTATTATGGGTTAGGAGAAACAATGTGCTTTTTATAGGCTATGTTTTAGGGTTTCCAAAGGACTGTTTCAGACATCACATTCAAAGAATTGTTTCCGCCAAATGGAGTTTAATTTCAGGAAAATGAGAGAGGTTTGTCTTCATAAAATGCCTATATACAAAACATCCTTCATATTTTATACAGGTATCATAGTTTAGGACAATTTAAAATATCTTCATAGGGTATTTTTCCAGAAATTAACAGGTTTATTGTCTGAGTCATTAGTATCAAAATCATATTCTAAGGAGCTGAAGCTGAATCAAAGGAAAATAAGACATGGGTTTTGTTGGGAAAATGGTCATTTAAAAAAAACCTCTTTTAGTTTTTGCACAGCTATCACCATATGGTATATGCAGAAGGATCTTTAAGCTTGTTTTTCTAGTAGTCCGCATTTTATTTTTGTCTTATGTGAATCGTGGTGTGCAGGCCACGTCCGGAGTTTGTTAGAAGATATTCTCTAGTTTGTAACAAATTTTGATTCTTGAATGTCGGTTTAGGAAGTCCCAAATTCTATAAATATACCTTTCGAAGCAGGAGAATGGGTTGAAACCATTGTAATTTTGTTGTATGTGTTTTTCAAGAGAAGTTTAATATAATTGAAGAGCCGAGATCGGCATTTTTTAGACAGGGATTCATGTGTCATTCTCACTTATAGTCTATTATTTCCTTTATTATGTGAATGTTATTCCAATTTTCCTTTCCATTGTGTTTTCTTTCATATCTGATACTTAGGGTATAACAGCTCGGAATTCATACTTGCTATGCTCTGTCTGTTGTTTCAGGTATTCACCAAAGTTTCTTCTAAAGTTAACACAGAATTCATTTCTTACAATGCTCTGTGTTGATGGTCTATTCATGTTCCTCCTTTCCAATAGACAATTATAAATCGACTGTTATCGAGTGGCTACCTTGGCCCTATGTTGAAATCATTTGAATTAAGTTCTTATTATTCATGTTATATATATCTTGACTCCATTTCCCAATGGTTCTGTGTTTTGTTCCAACCAATCTTATGAGAAATTTATAGTTTCATTTGTATATATATATATATATATATATATGGCACTATTAACATTTGGTGAGAGATCCCTCTCGGAAGAGCAGAAGGCCAGTTCCCTCTTCGAAAGCGGTTTTGCTATTACCTAGGAGTGATCCTTCCACAACCTTGGGCTCATTTCCAGTGCTAATAAACTGGCGTCGTTGTCGGGGAAGAGATTGAATATCATATCTGGGAAGAACGACAAAGATTCAAAGGATAAAGAGTTTATGTGGGAAAATAGAGATTCTTACATGTCAAAAAGGTTGTATCATTTTCCCTGGCGACTCCACTGAAAGATTCTGGAAGGTGAATCCACTGAGGAGACAAGTGGTCAGATAGAAAGAGATGGGGGGAGATCTCAAATATTCCCTGGATTTGAATGAAATTTTTAGATCTGACTGTTTATGGTGAACAATGGTCAAACATCAAGAAGTTCGTGTCTCTTTTCACCTAGCGACTCCATCTATGAAGGATCCATTCTTCATAATCTTCTATGGCAGCTCCACTATCAAACGAGGTTGAAAAGTTTGAGGAGCTGATTCAGTTTCTCCACCATTAAGATGACTTCTCGGGATGCAAGGTATGCTTATATGAATCTTGCTAGCATTCCTAGTTATCCCAATAAAATACCTTTGGTAGATTGGAAAACATATCTTCCAAGATTCAATGATGAAAAGGGTGATGATGCTGCCATTCATTTATTTAGATTTCATAAGCATATACATAAGCTGGGAGTGGGATGGCATGAATATTATTTAATGAAATTTTCCATGTTTAGTTTAGAAGGATATGCAAGGTCTTAGTATGAGCGATTTCCAGCAGGGAGTTTATCCTCCCTTAAAGACTTTCATACCATGTTTCATGAACATTTTGAAAGGCATTATCCTTCTTTGTTGTTACTTCAAGATTGTTGCACACATGATAGAGAGTTCATTGAAAATGTGAAAGATGAGTGTGGTGATGATCAGTATTTGGATGAAGAGGTTTTAGAGATCTTACATGAATATTCAGCTCAAAAAGAAAGATAAACGAATGGCCATGAAATTCAAGAAAACTCTCAACAGTCAATATTGTCTTCCTTGAGTAAAGTTGACATAGAACAAAGCTCTGTTTCAACCAGTTATATCTCTCTTCCTGAAATTGATGATGATTTGCAGCATTCTTGTCATTCTTTGTGTGACCAAGAGAGAGGTTGGGACTGTCAATCAAATCCTTCCTCATATTATTCAACTTCTAAATTTTTGTTACAAGAAGAGACCTCCCCTTCCCAATCAGAAATTTCCTTTTCACAATAGCAATCTCTTGAAGGTTACAATGCTTGTGTGATTGATTACACAGAAGATGATAATTCTGGAAAATCCTAGTCTTAAAGTCCCTTCACATGTTCATTTTCTGAAAATGCAAGTGAAGAGAAATCAGATTTTGGAATGGTGGTCAAAGAAATATCTCTTCATGTTGATGAAATTCAAATTTCGCCTAAAGATTTACATGAATGTATAAAGCTCTCTTTGCTTGAAGAAGATGATCAGCCTAGTGATTTGAAAGGAGATGGGTGTACTGATTTTTTTTTCTAAAGAATGCAATTAGCCTGTCACAATTTATCTTAGTGAAGAAAATCTCATTGCAATCCAAGATCAAAAGTATGAAAACATAGTGGAAACTAGACATGTTGAAGATCACAAACAGAAATTTGATATTGTAGAAGAATGTATAAATTTCCTTGGAATGGATGGTGAGCAAGGAGGACAATTATTAAATCAATCCCAACCTTTAGAAAAAACAGCAGTATGCAATGAAGAATTGAATAACGAAGAAGAACAAGGGGGTTCTCAAATGGATGTTTCTTTTTGTTTCTCAAATTCATAAATTTTTTGTCAAGAAGAAATCTATTTGCTCAATCCTATTGAAGAAATGAATGATGTTTCTGCTGAATCATATAAAGAATATGAATTTTGAAAATCAGAAATTTTAGATGAATTTGTGGATGTCTCGCCTAGAAATTGTCATGTGTTTTCCTTGCATGGTTCTTTTGAAGATCAGTT
The DNA here is from genome assembly GCA_001517045.1 of Pseudotsuga menziesii. Taxonomy (NCBI): domain Eukaryota; kingdom Viridiplantae; phylum Streptophyta; class Pinopsida; order Pinales; family Pinaceae; genus Pseudotsuga; species Pseudotsuga menziesii. The sequence continues at coordinate 142,299 of LPNX010515050.1, forward strand.
TGACAGCGTGCAAGGAAATTTACAGTTGGGGCAACCTTCTCATGGTAAACAAATGACAGAATTTTTTGAAGGTTGTCATGTTTTTTATGATCCAATGGTAGAGTACATGGAGAATCTTGGCAGTGGTAATGGTTGGTTATATCTCTACTGTAAAGACCAATTTCTTTATTATAACTTTGTGCCATTAGGTCTTTTTGTCCTGTTTTTTGTCAAGCATAAAGAAAAAGTTGGTTTATGGGATCATATGCTTGAGTGGCTTCATTGGAAGTCAAAAATTACTTGACTGAGCATTGATGCTTAGTAATTAGGGTAGGTAAGTAAAGATGAATAAGCTCGACATGGCTAGCATTCCATTCAGCAGCTTTTAGTTTGTTTTTCAGTTTCAGTTTTGATTTTAGTTTCGGTTTTAAAGTTCAGATGTGCAGTTACAGTTGTCTTCAATTTTCAGAATGTGGATAGGTGACAGGTGATAGGTTGAAAGAGTGGCATTTGTTTGCAGAATGGTTTCAGTTGATGGTTCAGTTCAGAATAGGTAGAGTATTTAAAAAAATTGGGAGCCGCCCAATGGATTTGGCACTTGGTCTACGGGGGTTCTTTGCTACCTCACTGGGAGGATAGCATCCCTTGTGGATCCAGTTGTTAGCACCAATTTAGTTTTTTTGTAGTGAGCCTCATTGCCTGAAAATTCTAAGTTTCTCTTGAGGATTAAATGGTTTTCAAAATTTCTTCATTAAAGCGATTTATAAAAATTCCAAGGTGGCGAGAGGAAAGAGGTTGAAGAGTTTTGGGTAAAAGGAAGAGAATTATATATAAATCAAATTTTTATAAAGGTGGCTTACAAGTTTAGGTTATAAAAGAAATAATTTATATTTTTATAAAAACAAAATTTGTTTTTATAAGAATATTAAACAAAATTCTTTATAAAACAAAAGGTGTTGGCCTAAAATCCCATTTCGCATAAAGTCAAATTGGGCCTGCACACCAACCCGTCACTTTTGCAGCAAAACTAAACATTAATCAATGATCCAGATTAAAGCATATTTAATCCGATGGCTCAAATAAATTTCACATTGTGAAGTTGCATGCAGCAATTAAATTTTTCAATTTGCGAAATGATGTTAAATGGTAGATAAGTTTTGACAGTCAGATTGGAAGATGAGGAATATCCACGGTGTACGATCATTTCGCACTATGAACTTGCACGAGTTAATGAACTTTTTCAATTTGTGAAATCATTTAAAAGCCTGCATATTTCAATGGTTGCGATATAGCTGGGAAAGGAATTGTATATTGGAAGTGGTTGAGCCAATGAAGCTTACACTACAGTCTAGAATGGTGCAGAAATTCCAGGAAGTTAAATCTACAATGAAGGATTCAACATTAATATCATCCACACAAACACAGTATCTTAATTAAAGCAGTGGAGCATGGTTGTGTTTTTTATGAAAATGGTTGTTTTGGTCATTATTTTAAATCAATTGTTTCTTCCAAACCAAGACATATTTTGAGAAACTGACAGAGGTTTTTATTTATGACATGCTCATCACCAATAACCTATCTCATTTTTTACCCAAGTGCTTTGGATTGAGATAACCAAAGTCATATTCAGAGAGAAAATTTCTAGATTTCTAAAGGACTGTTTTAGTCAGTTATTTCAATCAATTGTTTTTGGCAAACCAGAAAGAATTTTCCAAAATTGAATGAGGTTTCTCTTAAGAATAGGATCATGTTCAATAAACTCTCTCAGTGTTTACCCAGGTCTTATGAGTTAGGAGAAACAAAGTGCTTTTTACATGCTATGTTTTAGGGTTTCCAAAGGACTATTTCACACATCACATTCAATGAATTGTTTCCACTTAATGGAGTTGAATTTCAGGAAATTGAGAGAGGTTTGTCTTCATAACATCCCTATATACAAAAAAGTCATGCATATTTTAAAGGGGTATCACAGGTTGGGAGAATTTAAAATATCTTCACAGGGTATTTTTCTAGAAATTAACAAGTTTATTGTGTGAGTCATCAGTTTCAAAATCAGATCCTGAGGAGATAGAGTTGAATCAGAGGAAAATAAGACATGGGTTTTGTTGGAAAAATGGATAGTTACAGAAACCTCTTTCATTTTTTACACAGATGTCACCATCTGGGATATGCAGAAGGGGATTTAAGCCTATTTTTTTTAGTAGTCCGCATTTTATTTTTGTCTTATGTGAATCATGGTGTGTAGGCCACGTCTGGATTTTGTTAGAAGATATTATCTAGTTTGTAAAAAATTTTGATTCTTGAATGTCATTTTAGGAAGTCCAAAATGCTATAAATATACCTCCCAAAGAAGGAGAATGGGTTGAAACCATTGTAATTTTGTTGTATGTGTTTTTCAAGAGAAGTTTAATATAATTGCAGAGCCGAGATCAGCGTTTTTCATACAGGGATTCATGTGTCGTTCGCACTTACAGTCTCTTATTTCCTTTCTTATGTGAATGTTATTCCAGTTTCCTTTCCATTGTGTTTTCTTTCATATATGAGACTTAGGGTATAACAGCTCGAAATTCATACTTGCTATGCTCCGTCTGTTGTTTTAGGTATTCACCAAATTTTCTTCTAAAGTTAACAGAGAATTCATTTCTTGCAATGCTCTATGTTGATGGTCTGTTCATTCTCCTCCTTTCCTCCAGACAATTATAAATTGACTGTGATCAACTGGCTACCTTGCCCCTGTGTTCAAATCATTTGAATTAAGTTCTGATTATTCATGTTATATATATCTTGTCTCCATTGCCCAATGGTTCTATGTTTTGTTCCAACCAATATTATAAGAAATTTATAGTTTCATTTGTGTGTGTGTGTGTGTGTGTGTGTATATATATATATATATATATATATATATATATATATATATCTGGCACTGTTAAAATTTGGTGAGAGATCCCTCTCGAAAGAGAAGAAGGTTAGTTCTCTCTTCGAAAGCGGTTTTGCTGTTACCTGGGAGCGAGCCTTCCACAACCTTGGGCTCATTTCCAGTGCTAACACATAGGATTCTCCTATCTGAGTCAGAAGATGAAGAATAATAGTTGGCTACTACTGTCAACATCATAGAACATGTAACAGCAAACAAAGTTTCGGTCAAAACATAATTCAAAGAGTTCGTCAACGCAGGAGAAAAGTAAGGGAGATTGAAAAAGGTAAAAAATGCAACCACTTTAGTTTATGAAAACATTGTTTATTTAGTTTCTACTCCTCCACCCCCATATCCAACCCAGATTACACAAGAAGACACCCCATAGATACCCACCATAAGCTCAGTTGACATTTGTAAGAAGGCTATGCTAAAGACACTGAAAGAACAGTTCGACCAGGACAGTGATTTCCAAGCATACATTGAAAAATTACCCAAACTACTCACCTCTGTTCAAAGAATTACCACCAAATTCCCACTAATTGAATCTAGTGCATCATGCCAAATCGTCTCTCATCAAATTGGCCAGATACCCCAGAAACCAAGATCTGTCGAAATTATCAAATCCACATTTGTGAGGAACCCCGACAAGACTTCCCAATTTGCCACAATCCACACCTCATCTATTATCCCTTTTGACATCTCACACCCTCCACTAGCCAATGAACTAGCAAAATATGCAAAATAATATAACTACGAAGATATCAACTAGGTGATCAACAACCTATTTTCTGATGATGCAGACAATTCACCACCAGAAGTCAAAGACCCACCGTCGACTGACAATATCCCCACTACACCAATTACACTAGACCATTCACCATCTCCACCACCACTTCCCAATCCAGAACCTTTACCAAACCCTAGGCCATCTGTTTCAAATCCCCCAAATACTCACCGAGCCACAAGTTTCACCCAAGAAACTCAATCAGAAATTCCACCGACCAATAAAGATCAGCAACCAGAAAACTAACCATAGGGAAATCTACCACTTGAAGAATCATAGGCACAACAAAAGACAAACCAGCATAGACACAAAAGAAAAAGAAAAGACAAAAAGAAGAAATAACACCACAAAGAATCAAAGCCAACAGTGATCCACATCAACTAGCTCGGATCGACTAGTGCAGTCGACAAAAAGAAACTCAGAGATGGAGAGTTGGGTCAACTCCTAGAAAATCTCGCCATAGAAGTAGCAATAAGAAACCAAACTAAACGAGAGGAGATCGACAACACTAAGAAAGAGGAAATCAAGTTTCTAACAAAACATAGGATTTTGATCCAAACAGTCATACCGGGACCTCTAGAGGCCAACACCGACAGCTGCTTGAAAAGGCATACCATCTATTTGAAAGCATGGTGTCGACTCTACAATCACATATACAAAACGCAAAGGAATATAAAATAGAGGAAACATCCAGACTACTCAGGCAGGAGTATATAGCATTCGTAGAGGCTCACAAAGTGTTACAAGACCATTTAGAGGAATCTATCATCACAGATGAAGTGCTTCGTGATTGGCCTACCTATTATGGACAAGTATTTCAGCAGACCCGTAAGACCTGTGAACAGATTCAAGTGTTAGAAAAGAGACAAGGAATGGAAGAAACAATGAGAAATAAAATACAACAACAAGTTGTATTGGAAACAGCCAAACTACAGAAACTCGAGAGACAAGCACACCAGTGGGTACAGCAAGCACTACTGAGCCTCGACAAACTGGGTACAATTTTCTCACAGATGAAAATACTACTAGATGCAGCAGAGGAAAAGGCTCAATTCATGGGACTTGACATGGAAAGCATTGTAGACCTTTCCATCCAAGAAAAAATGTTGACTCTATCAAGCATCACAAAGTACTACAGAGTTGGATAGAATTTCAACATCAACTGGCTATTATAGCAGAAGCAATTGTGGAAATATGTGTGCAGAAACGATCAACCATCCGACTACACAGTCCATGAAGACAAACAATACCATAAGCAACTACCTCAGATATTACATTGTTGAATTACCTCCCTTGTTTCTTCGAGATGAAGAAAGATTTTGTTCCTAAGGGAGATGTTGGAGGAGCTAGTCGGTGAGCCGACTGGTTGAATATCCGACTAATTGGAGATTAGGTCGGACGCATAAGTTCATGTCGATTGACCGAACTGACAGGTAGTTATATGTAACCATTTTTAAATCATATATATTAGGCTGTTAAGCCAAATGAGAACTCGGTTTAGTTCTGTGTATGTATGGACCCTCATGTTATAATATAATCTATTATTCCCTTATCTATGTTCTTGTCTCTTGTGTCTATTATGTCGATATGATTCCATTTGTATTATTGGTAACCCTCTGTGATCTGTGAGATTACAACATATCCCAAGCTAATCTCATTTCAAAAGAAGTAGTTAAGCCGTTGGGATTGAAAATAAAGCCACACAAGAGACCTTATCCATAAGGCTGGGTGTGAAAACATAAAAGATTACAAGTAACAAAATAGTGTGATCTAAAGTTTGCAATAACATATATGTTTGTAGATGAGGCTGAATTTAATGTGGTCCCACTAGATATATGTGGAATTGTGTTTGGTAATCCATACTTATATGATCAAAAAGCAATCTTCTATCGAGAACATAATCAATATAACTTGTTCAAAGAAGAAATTGAGTATATAGTGCATTCACATAGATTTAAAAATGACAAATCATTGGGAACTACACAACAATTAAAAAGAGTTGTTAATGCAAGTTGAAATTTGGCACTTATGGCTATGCAATGTAAGGAGAAAAAGAATCATAAGCATGAAAAGGAAGCTTCATTTCACTACAATGCACTTGTTATGGATGATAGTGTTTCTATGGTAAAAAATCAGGATGATATGGGTACAATCTCTTTCATATGTTCAATGTTGATATTCAACTTATTACTAATCCACAGTAAATGGTTGTTGGTTGGGTTTGTGCCAACACATGGTTCCATTGTCGGGACCTTGTTGCGACTGAGAGAAGGAAATGTGGCATCCGAAGAGACCAAAAATTGAATATTGGTTCGACCAGTAGCTGTGAGAATTTGCTGAGATAGAAAATCAAAACCATGCACTGATGATGGATAAGTGGTTGCAAAGATACATACGCGAAGGTCCACATGAGTATTTTTACTCTGAATTCTCGATCATCTTGTATGAGTGGTTGGTGTTATTTACCTACCGCGAGACAAATTTTCAAGGAGGAGAGCCAACATCCTGTACCCCTGAATTAATCCAGGAGTTGCAAGAAACCGACCATAGATCATTGCAAGTTGTTGAAGTTTGGTTGGACAGTATCTTGGAAGGTTATATCACCGATATTGCAGTTGGTACTACTAATTCCTATAGCAAAGCAGAGAGATGATTCTTCAATTGGCCAAGATTCAGGTTCTTATTGTCTTTACAATTATCAATTAAGATGCTTGTCTATGAAAAAGACATACTGAAGATGCACCACGAGTAGTAGAACCCTGGTGTGCGGAGACTATGGATACCACAAAGAAATGGGGGGAGACAAATGGAAGGATAAGGGGTAGATGGGTGCAAGTTTCTATGAGAGTGTGTGGGAATTCAAGGAAGAAAGTGGTATTATGAGGGCAGGAGAAAGATTTTGACAAGAGAAGAGGTAGAGGACAGGGGAAGGTCCTGCTGTAATCGAAATGCAAGACCGCGAAGGAAGACTACATGGGATGAAGTGACCCTACATTGATGAATAGGATGATTAGACTATGCCCAGGATAGCAATAATATCAACCCCCAACAACAACGTTCCCACACATCTGCACACTATGCCACATTTAGGAAGAAACATAAGTTCCAGGTTGACTTGTCCGACATGCCACAGCATTCTAGTAGTAGATCAACATCTGCAGGAAGAAGGCCCAGGGTGGTGGGCGATGAAGCAAAGTTACTGTTGTTAATGGGAATGGGACCAAGGATCTAGAATAATATTGGTTCCTGTGTGAGGTAGTATGCACTGTCATACAAACTATAGATGAAGAATTAAAGAAGGTGCAGTTGTCAACAACCCTTTAGGGTCGCGCATTGGATTGATTCATGAAATTTGTACAAGTTCCTATAGGGACTCCGATGAACACCTTAGTAGAATTCAGGAAAGGACTTATTGAAGAATTCAGAAAATCAAAGTCTGAAGCGCAGTACATCACCGAACTGAAGGAAATTCACCAGTATCCTAATGATACCATTCAAGACTTTGATCAAATATTCAAGACACTAATGGCAAGAGTCAATTTTGAGATGAGAGAAATTCAACATAAGGAATGGTTCATTGCAGCATTTCTAACTCATATCAGACTACCACTAATGCGGTGTTAGCTGGAATATTTCACCTTCTACGAACAGTAAGGTCTTCCACTGGTCTGAATGGTTCAGATCCAAAACAAATGAAGGACAGAGGTTGAAGACCCTCCCTAGACGTCGTAGATACCTGGAATGTGATGCCTCGATAGTAACCCTGTGCACTTGTAATCAGCTTAAGCACATAAACACATCAAAGTAGCCAGAATATAGTCTACCGATCCATGCTAGTGACTAAGGAATCTAACAACATACATGTGAAATAAGACAACAACAAGAATGTGGGATGGAAATCAACTTGCATTAAAATAAAAAAGGAGAAGTTTACAACCAAGCCTTAGTGTTGACATGCATCTCCATGAAACCAAGCACTCTCATCCCCATAAGCTCCAACTTTAGCTCTCTATGCTCTCCAATGGTTTGGGCCAAGTAATTAATCCAACAGCATAACAATACCTTAAGAGTTCTCCCCCTCAACCATGGACATGAGCTTGTATTTATAAGGCTCAATGGATAGGGATGGTTGAGAGATTAGTGGATAAGGTGGCCTCTAAGATCCTAGGATGGGGGATCTCAAGCTCAACTGATCCACAATAATAGGGATAAGGGAGGACACGAGGCTTATCATCTAGAAGCCTCAAGAAACTTCTCTTTTTCCCATTTTACCCAGGGTACCACATTTCTCCTTCTATGACAGAGTGGTTCAGGTAAGAAACACTTATGGACTAAGGGCCATAAGCGGTGGCACCGCTTGTGGACAACAAGGGATAGGCAGTGCGAACACGGTACCACTCCTAGACAACAGGGAAAGCACGATGCTGAGCATTTTTTATGAAATATTGACAATTAGCATGGGTTTCCACTCCAAGTGTTGGGATTCAGGGCAAGTAGGTATGTCAAAGGTCTTATCACATGATGGTGATAGGATTTTGGTATAACATGCGGCAGAATATTGTGACACAGAGAGAGGCTCTGGAGATCATGATGAAGCTGGAATTTTCACCTGTTGGAGAAAATGCAGTAGAGATGAGCCAAATTCAGACCCAGTTGGCAAATTTGGCACTCCAGTTGCAAGACATTAAGAAGGGAAAGGAACAACATGAGGATCTCTTGTGCACTCGCAGATGGGAATACTAAGGATACTTACTCAAATTTCTGAAACAATGTTATACCAAAATCCTATCACCATCATGTGATAAGACATTTGACATACCTACTTGCCCTAAATCCCAGCTTCTAGAGTGGAAACTAAATGGTTCTTCATCAATCTGTCATACAAATTCCTACCACCGCACATGCCCCTTTATCCATGAGCGGTACCCTTGCTCTCACCACCTTTCATCAGTTTTCTACAAGCGGTGCCACCACCCATTACCCTTGGTCCATAGGTGGTTATTACTAGAACCGCTCTATTATAGAAGGAGAAGAGAGGTACCCTGGGTAAAAAGGGAAAAAGAGAAGTTTCTCGAGGCTTCTAGATGATAAGCCTCATGTACTACCTTATCCCTACTGTTGTGGGTTGGTTGAGCTTGAGATCCCTCATGCTAGGATCTTAGAGGCCACCTCACCCACTAATTTCTCAACCATCTCTATCCATTAAAGCCCTATAAATATGATCTCATAGCCATGGTTGAGGGGAGAACATTGAAGGTATTGTTATGCTGTTGGATTGATTCTTGGCTCAAGATCATTTGGAGAGAGCATAGAGAGCTAGAGTCAGATATTTTGGGGATGAGAATCTAGTTTCATGGAGATGCATGTAAACACTAAGCTTGGTTGTAAACTTCTTCATATTTCTAATCCAAGTTGATTTATGTCCCACATATGATGTTATTGTTGTGATTTCACATATATATGTTGCTAGATTCCTTAGTCACTAGCATAGATTAGTAGATCATATTCTGGTTACTTTGATTCGTTTCATGTTGAGATTTTTTGTAGGTACACCTGTGAACTATCAAATCCTTGTATTCCAGATATCTACAGTGTATAGGGAGAGTCTTCAACCTCTATCTTCTATTTGTTTTGGATCTGAACCATTCAGACCAGTGGAACACCTTACTGTCCACAGGAGGTGAAATATTCCAGCCAACAAATCTGGCGACTCCACTAGGGAATTAGTGTATCAGTTGTTCTGATCTTCCTCAGTCTACAACTCTTGTCTGAATCCAAGCTCCGTTTTCTTCAACTCTTTTCAATCAGATCTACGTGCTGATTTGTATTATTTGATTTTGAAATTTCCAGATCTGTTTATATCTGAGTCATTTCAGTCTTTTATGCTCTGTTACCACATTCAATTCAATAGTATTTTCCTTGATCTAGTCTTTTTCTAACTGGATCCTTCATTCTCTTTGTGTTTTGGATTTTTACAGGGAACCGCACATGTGCCTTTGGCAAGGAGTAGTGCCACCGCCTGAGTCCAGTTATCCAGAAGCGATGCCACCGCCTGAATCCAGTGAGCAAGGGGCAGTTCTACCTCAAAACTGCCTGTCAGCAGCTTCATCTGCGCGGTGCCAGGTAGGCCATGTTCCAGACCTTGTATTTTGATTTTTTGTGTGTTTTTAGCTTACTTTTTGATGAAAATGAAGTGTACTTTTGAAAAAAAATGCTCCATCATGGTCGGGAGGGGCCATGAATTGTGTATTCTGCAGTCACTTTGATTGTTGTATTCTTTCTACATTCAAAGAGAGTTTGTGTTTCTTGCATTGGAGTTTGCATTATTTTCTTTGCTTGAAACCTCTTTCTCTTTTCTGTAGATATTATTCATTGCAATAGGAAATATACATTTCATTTTCATGTGTATGCCTCGGTTTGTTTTGGACTTAGAATGCATGAGTGATCCATGTTGTTTTGAGTCTTTCTTTGCTTGGGGTAATTCTTATTTTCTTTTGCATACTAATTTGCCAGTGCTTGGTAGGAAAGATTGGTTCTTCGTTTCCTTGTCTATTTCAAAGAGAATTTTAAGTTTTCTCTCTCTTTTGCTTTATCCACAAGCTTGTTGAAGGATTTTCTTCTTGTTTTGTACATGATGGTTTGAAATTCTAGATCTTACTTTCATTGAGAAGAAACATCTATTTTCAGCTTTGTGTACATTAGAGTTAGATTTGTTTGGAAACGTGAGTGAAATCATCTTTCCATTAAGTTTTTATGCATCTTTTTCAAGCATGAAAAGATAGGAAACATTTTTTGTTTATTTATGTTATATGTTCTCTAGATCTCTTTTTTATTTTCTTTTAAGATCATTGGGGTGCATTGATATTTCCCTTTTTGTTTGAAAAGATAGAATTGCATTTGCATTTGGGTGTGCATTTTTGGGAAGAAAAGTAAATCTCTCTCCCTCTCTTAGGTAGAATTTCATTGAAGAGGAAAACTTGCATTGTCATATAGATCAGTGTGCATCTTCTTTAATTTCAATTTTTCACTCCATGGTTCCACCTAAACGCACAAGATAAAATTAACAGTAGTACTAGGTTAAAACTTTTAGCAATTTGAGTGATAAGTTAGAGACGTGTTCGGGCATCGTTGAGCGTAGGAGTTGTCGTTATTTGTCAACACTACACCCCGCGACTCATGTGGTTCTTCCACGTACCGTCGGTATATCGAACAACCTTTCATGTACCCTTGAGGTATATAGAAAGGTACTTCACGTACTCAATTGTATATCGGAAGGCCCCTTGTGAACAGTTATGCATTAGACAACACTACTACTGATTTGAGCTCCCTCATACCTAGCGTATATCGGGAGACCCTTTTAGGAATCCTCAAACCATCTGAGTTATCCTTTTGGCCTGTCCTGTGAGGTTCCTGACTCTTATCCACTCCTTTCACATGTTTGCTTGTTTCTTTTAGTTTGAGTAGTACTTTCTTGTGCGTGGTAGTTAGGGGGTTATTAGAGAGCTTAGAGATGGCATCCTCATCTGGGACTACCACTCAATAGGTCTCTTTGCAAGGTGTACCTTTTGTATTCCCTCCAAGTGAAGGTATTGGTCCTCCCTTTATTTCCATTCTAAATCTTCCTGGATTAACTATAGGATTACTGGTCTAGATTTTTAATCCAGTAATTCCTGTTACACCTAATGTATCAAATGTCACCTCTCCTCTGGGAGAGGATCGACCTCAACCTAATCCTTCTCCTTCTTCGCCGATTGTGGCTTCATCTCTTTCTTCTTCTTCTCTTGACCAAATCTCTATGGTTAGTAGTCATTTGGATAAGAAGAAGAAGAAATGGAAGAGTAAAAAGAAGAAGGATAAGAAAGAGAAAAATTAGCAACCATCAGCTCTTGATGGTGCTCATTCCAAGAGAACACTCGAAAAACCCAAGTTCCCTTGTAAGCTTTGCAAGGAGGACCACCTTCTTAAGGAGTGTCTTGGTCTCTCCCATGTACAAGAAGAGTGATCTAAAATATCCAAACCATCTGTATCATCAACCTCTGACTATCATGTTGAAAATACTCCCTCAACCAGTGACCCATTGGTAAAAGGTCGTAAGGGTAAATTATTGTATCCTTGTTTGATATGCAAGGCTATGCATCGTACTTTTCTTTGTCCAAGCATGTATGAGGCTTTGTGTCAGTTGGAAAATATTACTGATCATCAACAAGTGATTCCAACAAGTGATAGTAAGTTATCCCTCGATCCCCCACTAGTTGACCAAGTGGTCAATTCAGACTTATCTATGATCGATCCTACTCTTCCTTTGGAGAGTGAAGTTAAAGTGGTTGAGTCGGTGTCATTTCCACCCGATCTTTCTCTTTCATCAGAGAGTGTTAATACTGAAGTAGTCTCTTTGACCAAATCTTCGTCTTGTTCTTCTCTTCCATTAGAGAATGAACTTAAACCTGATGAAGTTTTTATGCTTCGTTCTGATTATTCTCAACAAGAGGAAATTTTGTCTGTTTCGACAGAACCCTCTCTGAGTAGAGAGGTTATTTCCTTTGACTGGAGTAACCTAACAAAGTCTCACCTTCATTCAAGTGTTCCTTTCCATATAGTTGTGAAATGTTACTGCTAGGCAAATACTTCGCACTATGGTTGACGAAGTGGCTTCTGTTAGTATTCTATCCTCAACCGCTTGGCAAGCTTTAGGTTCTCCTCAGCTTGTTCCAGCCACCGATCAGATACTCGCTTTTAATTGTAGACCTACTGCACTTTTAGGGACCCTTCCTTGTTTTCCTATTACATTAGGAGGGAAAAGTGTGTGTATTGATGTTATGGTGGTCCAAGGTCCTTTAGATTTCAATCTGCTTCTTGGACATGATTATGTTTATTCCACAAAGGCTGTTGTGTCCACACTCTTTAGAGTCATGCATTTTCCCCATGATGGGAAGATGGTGACCATTGATCAACTTTCATTTGTAACACTTGATCATCGCATTACTCCTAGTAATCAGACTGCCCTGAATGTGTTGCATGTTCTTGTGGTTCCTTCCCCTTCTTCTAGTTAGCTTCTTCCCATAATAGGTAAAATGGGGGGCATGGCTCTAGTCTATGGACATCATAATGGAGCTAAGCCTCTAGCTTTTATGAAATGGGGGAAACATACCAACCTATGGATATCTTGTTGGGTAGGAGCAGGTTTTAGAGCATAGTTTACGCTTTTGGTTTCAAGCTTGCATAAAAATGAAACCATGTCTAGAGCATAGTTTACTTTTGGTTTCAATCTCATTAAAAATAAAACCACTCCTTAAGCATAGTTTACGCTTTTGGTTTCAAGCTTGCATAAAAATGAAACCATGTCTAGGGCATAGTTTACTTTTGGTTTCAAGCTCGTTAAAAAATAAAACCACTCCTTAAGCATAGTTTACGCTTTTGGTTTCAAGCTTGCATAAAAATCAAACCATATCTATAGCATAGTTTACGCTTTTGGTTTCAAGCTCGTTAAAAAATAAAACCACTTTTTAAGCATAGTTTACGCTTTTGGTTTCAAGCTTTCATAAAAATGAAACCATGTCGAGAGCATAGTTTACTTTTGGTTTCGAGCTCGTTAAAAAATAAAACCACTCCTTAAGCATAGTTTACGCTTTTGGTTTCAAGCTTGCATAAAAATGAAACCATGTTCTGAGCAAATTTCCCATTCTATATTAAGCATAGTTTACCTTTTTGTTTCAATCTTACGTAAAAATGAAATCATTCCCAAGCATAGTTCATTTTCTATTTCAAGCTCGTTAAAAAATGAAATGGATCTCCTTAAGCATAGTTTACCTTTTGGTTTCAAGCTTGCATAAAAATGAAATCATGTTCCAAGCATAGTTACCTTCCGTTCCAAGCTTGTGTAAAAAATGAAACAGATCCCCTTCCCTTGAGTCGAGTCTTCCCTTTACTGTTAGAACTTGAACCTTCTTTCCACATGCCTAGTTCTCGTTCTTCCTACCCGACCGGTGAACATTTTCACATTAGTAACTAGGTTTTTTAGGTTAGGTATGGAAGAAGAATCGTCAAATTAAATGAATCTTGGGGGGCATGTCGAGCCCCTAGCAACCATGCAAGGGGTTGGCTTCTTTAGCAATCATGCTGGGGAAAAGATTCCAACCTATGTATATCATGTTAATGGGATTTTTCAAGCATAGTTTACCCATTGGTTTAAAGCTTGCATAAAAATGAAACCAATCCCTGAGCATTCTTTCAACTGATCTTCGAACTCGTTAAAAACAATAAGATGGTGTTGAGCTTACTTTTCATTTTTCGTGCTCTGGTTAAAATATGAAATTTGGTTTGAGCTTAGTTTATTACTTTTTCGTGCTCTGGATTCAAAACATGAAAAAGTCTAATAGAGTCCTCTTTAAACTCTTTTCAGGCTCCCTAAATATGAAAAGATCGTCGAGCGATCTTGTCTTCTTCACGCTCGTTAAAGTATTTAAAGAGTCGTCCGTCCAATGGTAGGTTATCTCTTTTTCGGTTCAGATAGGACTATTTACAAAAAAAGATCACTCCAGCCAATCATGACTAGAAGAGTTCTCTAAGGTATGATTTTATACTTTTTCAGGCCTTAGAGACTAAATCATATGAAAAAGGACCCATTTGGATTCTTCTTCTGTATTCGTTCAGACTCTCTAAACATGAACGATACCGAGTTTTCTTATAATGGACTCATTAAAATTAAACATTGAGAGACCTGTTTTGGGATTGAACCCCTCCTCTCTCAGGTTTGTAAAACATATGAGTTTGGAATTGTCTTTCAACAAGCTATATCGAGTGTTTTTTACCCTCTTTGAACTCGTAAAATCGAAAAGAGGCACTCATCAATCATGATGGGGGAAATGGGAAGGAAATCATTTTGCAAATAATGGCAATTTTTTGTCATTACCTTTGAACATGGCACTTGTCTGCACAATCATGTCAGTCAATTGGGTATTTAGCTAATCTCCATGATGATCCACTTTCATGAGTCATGTCAATCCTTTGAGTTTTTCAAAAGAATGCATTGTCCACTGTCGCATTGTGTATCTGTCTTGCCTAGTCATGCTACCAAGTCATTTTGTCGTGCTGCCCGATGTTCAAAGGGGATCTAAAGAATTTTTACCTCTGCAGTCTACACAATCTTTGTGTCAGTATATTTGAGTCAGTCATATGGTTACTACGTGGACATCATTCTAGAACTATGTTCCAAGTTTCATGTCGCCAATGTGGGACTCATCATCGCCCTCCTTCAACAAGACTATTCCTGTCGACATCAACTCATCATCCAGGAAATAGTCTTAGAAATAATATTTAGTACCTTGATATCTGTATCCCTTAATGATATATTCTCTCACTCTCGACATAGGTTCACATAATTGACCTTTGATCAATAGAATCGACTGGGTGTTTGACATCAGGACATCTATTCACACTCAGTAGATTGTACTAGGGTACCTTGGGAATCATTGACATTAATGGTGATCTCCCTCACACTTGTTAACAATTCACATCATTGGCCAGTAATCAAGTGGTTTTTTCCATGTTTGACTTTAGTTCATTGTAATCACATGGATAGAATCGTACTTTGTGGAAGACGAGACGAAGAACCTGGGCATTTGTTTAAAATCGCTCATTGCTTTTTCCCTAGGTTGCGATGGATTTTTGTATATCTAGCATGGATCCACATTTGTATGGTCGTGGCTATGCTCAAATTTGCGTATGTATGACAGATCTACGTTGTATGTCTGGTAGCTATGTCCAAGTTTGAGTCCTCTATTACATGGATCTATGTTGTATTCTAGTAGCCATGCTTGTTTATTCCTCTCATGGATCTACCTTGTATTGGTCTGCAGCCATGAGTTTGGTTACTTGTATCTATGATTCAACATATTGATGTACTACAGATGCCTACTTGATGACATGCTCTAATCAAGCTGACATTTTCATCTCTTAGTGAAAAACTTGTTCTCAAATCTTTCGTTTATCGTACCCCTCTAAGACTCATGCTTTGGGGGGCATCCTGTTATACCAAAATCCTGTCACCATCATGTGATAAGACATTTGACATGCCTACTTGCCCTGAATCCCAGCTTCTAGTGTGGAAGCTAAATGGTTTTTCATCAATCTGTCATACAAATTCCCAGCACCGTGCATGCCCCTTTATCCAGGAGCGGTACCCCTGCTCGCACCACCTTTCTTCGGTTGTTCACAAGCGGTGCCACTGCCCATTGCCCTTGGTCCATAGGCAGTTATTACCAGAACCTCTCTGTCATAGAAGGAGAAGTGTGGTACCCTAGGTAAAAAGGGAAAAAGAGAAGTTTCTCGAGTCTTCTAGATGATAAGCCTTGTGTACTCCCTTATTCCTACTGTTATGGGTTGGTTGAGCTCGAGATCCCTCGTCCTAGGATCTTAGAGGCCACCACACCCACTAATTTCTCAACCATCTATATCCATTAAAGCCGTATAAATATGAGCTCATAGCCATGGTTGAGAGGATAACATTGAAGGTATTGTTATGCTGTTGGATTGATTCTTGGCCCAAGATCATTTGGAGAGAGCATAGAGAGCTAGAGTCGGAGCTTTTGGGGATGAGAATATGGTTTCATGGAGATGCATGTCAACACTAAGGCTTGGTTGTAAACTTCATATTTCTAATGCAAGTTGATTTCTATCCCACATATGATGTTGTTGTTGTGATTTCGCATATATATGTTGCTAGATTCCTTAGTCACTAGCATAGATTAGTAGATCATATTCTGGTTGCTTTGATTCGTTTCGTGTTGAGATTTTTTGTAGGTACATAGGTGAACTATCAAAGCCTTATATTCCATATATCTACAGTGTCTAGGGAGAGTCTTCAACCTCTATCCTCTATTTGTTTTTGTTCTGAACCATTCAGACCAATGTAACACCTTATTTTTCGTAGGAGGTGAAATATTCCAGCTAACAAACAACCTATTGCTAGGGGCACCGAACCCTTTAATTTGTGGCAGTGTACCATGGTGTCACATTTTTCAAGTATATGGGCATTGACATGAAGAATGTGGGTAGATGTAGAATATGGTGGCAAAACCAGCAAACCTATACTGCTCACTTTGTCGATCTGTCGGCATGAAGATAAATATTGTCATGCATACAAAATACTTCAGGAGAGAACATATGACTCATACTATGTGAAGGGAGATGTACATTAACCACAGCCACAGGTGGTGCAACCACCACCTCAACCAGAGTATGTAACCCCATCGCAGATGTAGTTTATACCGCAACAGTAGTTTGTGCCACATCCCTAGTATAACCAAATGCAGATGGCTCTGCAACACCCACAATATTTTTAGTCTACACATTATGTTCCGGAACAGTTGAATCCCCCACAACATCAAGTAAATCATCCGTAGTTGTAGCAACAAGGAGGATCTCATGGAGGATTCTAAGGAAAATGACGAGGCTTTGGTCAAGGAGGAGGATGAGGTCATGGATCTTTCCAATGTTATAATTGCGGTGTATTGGGTCATTACCAGAGGGATTTACCACAATTTAAGTGTTCGTGTACATATTGTACCATGATTTATCACACAGTTGAGAACTATCCTCAACTAATCACAAGATGGCAAGAAGGAAATGTTCCGCAATTGTGGAATCAAAATCAATTACAAAGCCAGAATCAGTTGAATCAGAATCAGTTGCAGAACCAGAATCAAGTATAGAACTAGAATCAAGTACAGAACCAGAATCAAGTGCAACACCAGAACTAGTTGCAAAATCATAACCAAGTTCTAATCCATAATGCAAATTAGAACATGAATCAACCTGTGAATCCACCACTGAACCAGAATCAAGGACCGACGATTGCGATGATCTCAGTGGAGAACAGAACGCAATATGTTGATGTCATTGTTGTCAATCACGGAGGTGCGATGACGAGAGAATATAGTCTGATTCCACAGCTATGGTTAGAGGGAAAGAAGAAAGTCCAATTTGACGTCAACGGAGAGAAAGATACATTCTTTGAAGCATGGGATGAGATGCACAGAAACTCCGGTAAGTTACTTGTTTATGAAATTCCTATTGCTTTTGATTCCACTTTGGAGGCAAGAACATCGCAACAACATGGTACCTTGCAACATTTTTTTGAGAGTTTCTTATCCCTGGTGAGAGATCCCGATGTGCTTGTCGAGATTGAGAATCTATTGCATCGACTCGCTAAGGGACGAATGGATTCCGCAGTGAATTATTTGCATAAGAAAAAGATAGGGAAAGAAATGTGCATGACCATTCAGATCCAAGACTATGAGGTAGATTCATTCATCCTGTATCTAGGATCATATGTTAATATTATGACAAGAAAGACATGGGAAAATATAGGGATCCCAGTTTTGAGCCGGTCTCCTGTGCAGCTGCAACGGGTTAACCAGGCCAGAGTAACGTCAATTGGGAGAGTTATGCACCTTGGTGTGGAAGTGGAGGGAATGAATACCTATGCTTATTTCAACATGATTGAAGTTGTTAATGGTGGAGGCTCCTATGCTTTACTATTGTGGATCGGATGGGCCAATGATAGTATGGTAGTAATCAATTTTAAAAAGTGCATGATGAAATTTGAGAATTAAGACATCAGATTCATTGCTCCAATGGATCCAAAAAAACAGAAAAGATATATTGAATGGTGAAAGATGAAGTTGCCAGAGGATGGGATCATGCATATAATATCTCAAAATATTATGCACATCCAACTGTTCATGGGGAACTCAGTTGGCGTAGTGCTAGCTTTGCATCTTCTGAATTTGATGATGCTTTAGAGAACTAGAAGAACCGCTTGCATGAAGTGTTGCTACAAAATTGTGGCTTGATTATACAGTCATTGTGTCACGTTGCGACCGAAACCATTGAGTTTCCAATTTATGAAGGACTACATGATTTATCTGATTTTCTTGTTGAATTCAAAGATAAGGTGTCAGAACCATAGCGGTTGTTGGCATTGGAGGAAGTGTTGAAGGCTACCCGAGCACACTAGTGGGTGACCCATAAGAAGTCAATCACTGGATGGTCACAGTGTCGAAGAAGACAATTCTCTTTGTCGATGCAGAAGTGTACCACGTTGGGAGGTATGATGAACGAAACAATCCTTGCGATCATTTGATTGCGTGTCAGACCTTGTGGGCATTGTGACCAAAGGATGAGTGGGTCCATGCATTTGTCCACACATTGGATGAAATGTCACGATCTTGGTATGTATCAGCAAAGTTATGCAAAGAGATCACTACTTGGGAGGAGTTGACAGTTTTCTTTACTCACACCTTTATTTTCGTATATTCCAATCCAGATGTCCATAACAGACTGCAACTTATCCACGATGTTGTCATGAACGTAGTACCGATCGCATATCCAATGGATCCACATGTGCATTGTCACATCCAGTCGATGATGGAATGTTATAATGTGTCAGTAGATCCATATGATGATGATCTCTGGAATATCAATATTCTAGAAATAGAAGGAATTCGGGATGTCATGGCACCGGATGTGCCGACGGATCCCATGAATCAACAATTGAAGATAAGAAAGGTCAACATTGGGAGAGGAGATAACCCAAAGTTTGCAATTGTTGGAGACTAATGGGATGAAAAAACGATGGCAAATATTACAGACTTACTGCATGAATTCCAATATTTGTTTTCGACGAATTTTTTTGAGATGAAGGGGATACTGGGAGATTTAGGAGAGATGAAGATCTCGTTGAAACCAGATGTGAAACTAGTAAGGAAATGACTATATCGTATGAATCCGCGATACAAGGAGAGGGTAAAATATGACCTTGATAGGATGTTGGATGTTGGAATAATTGAGCTAGTTGAAGAATCCTAATGGATCAGCCCGATGGTAGTCCAAGACAAAAATACAGGTGAATTTCAAATCTACATTGACCTGATAAAATTGAATGATGCATGTATGCATGATCCGTCCCTAACACCATTCACTGATGAGGTTCTATAAAAATTAGGCGGTCATGAGATGTATTCATTCATAGATGGGTTTTCTGGCTATAACTAAATAAGGGTTGCAAAAGAATATCAACACAAAAAAACATTTGTTACTAAATGGGGTTGCTTTCAGTATACTATGATGCCTTTTGGGTTGAAGAATGCACCTATGATATTTTACCGGGTTGTTGTCGCTGCATTCAAAGATTTAATTAAGAATTTTTTGCGAGTTTATATGGATGACTAGACAGTTTATTGATTAACTAGATACCATATATCAAACTTGCGGCTGATGCTAGAGAGATCTCGACAGCATCAGATCACTTTAAATTCAAAGAAGTGTATTTTCTGTGCACCTTTCGGGATGTTGTTGGGTCACATCGTTTGAAATAAAGGACTATTGGTTGACCCTCCAAATATTACGTTCATCTTGATTTTTCCACCACCTACAAATTCAAATATGCTTAGAGTGATGTTGGGGCACACAGGGCATTATCACAAGTTCATACGAGGGTATGTTGTGATCACAACACTGATGGAAAAGTTGTTGAAGAAAGATGCATCATTTGCATGGAGTCAAGAATGTCAAGGAAGTTTCAACACAATGAAATCCAAGATGGCTTCCACACCAATAGTTGTTTTTATGGATTGGGATAAGCAGTTCCATGTTCATGTGGATGCATGATCTATTGCACTGGGAGTGGTGGTCGCGAAACTAGGAGAAGGTGATATAGATCACCTAATTGATTTCGCTAGTCTAAAGCTGTCATCTGCAGAAAAGATATATACGACCATAGATAGAGAAGGTCTAGTGACGGTATATGTGCTACAGAAGTTTAGGCATTACCTAATGGGCGGTCGTTTCAATATGTTTATAGACCATTCTTCTTTGAAATACCTAGTCAATATGTTGATGTATTTGTAACTTCAGAATGTATTCACTTGTATATTTTATATCGTATTTCATTGTACCCCGATGGAGATGTTTGTTCCTTTGATCGGGAGAGTCATTAATATAATAAAGCCATGTAAATTCATTGAGGTTAACCCTCCATTGTAATTCAGGGAAACAGTCCCCACAGTTGGGTCATATTAGGGTTATTAGATTCTCCTAGTGAGGTTGGCCCTATAGAGTAAATGTCAAGTGGAAAACAAGTATAAATAGAGAGTGAGACTCTCTATTTGGAACACACACTCACTCAACAGTAGTCCATGAGTGAGAGAGGAGGATCTCACACAAGTGAGAGAGAGAACAGCTGTCATAAATCATCTTTGTGTTTTTGCGTTTTACTTTTGCTATTGGTGCTCATTCTATGTCTGAGGAAGTTGCAGGTTTTTCTCCTTTATGGTTTCCCCAAGGAAAATTCTTTGTGTCTCTTGCCTCTTGTGATTATTTTTGTGCATGTTATTCTTTCATATAAGATCTTAGATCATATTGATTAAAAGATAAAAATCTAACATGGTATCAAATCCTCTCTGAAAGAAGACACTATGCAGCTGCAGAAGCTAGGGCTTATTACTTTTTGGGTCTCTCTCCATAGATCATCAGTAAAAGGAGGCTAGTTTAACTCTCTATTGAAGGGCACATATTTTTGTGGAACCATAATCTGATTCCAAGTATTTTCAGTTTTTGACTTGTCACTACTGTGGGAACTTAGGGATTTTCACAGAAGTGTAATTTTTGAGTGAGACCAGCATAGGATTGATATCCTCCTAAAAATATAAATTTAGAGATGAATATCAAAGTTTTTGGTTGGGTAGAGCTCTAGGAAATTCAAACCCTAATTTGAAATCCCTAAAAGACTAAAACTAGTCATTTTGGTGCATTCGTTATATCTTGAGATTGGAGAAGGATCAGGAGACAAAACTTTTACAGGTCTAATATAAATTCCTTATGTACCCTTTGTAAACATTTAAGACTTAGATCATCTATATTCTGGGAGATATGATTCCTAAATCAGGATTCCATCCTCTCCCAAGATTCATCCCTAAATAGGACACCTAGGCAGAATTGCTATATATTGGGCTACAAAATCCCAAATTAAATTTTGTAATATGTTCCAGATAGGGTACATACTGTACTTTGTGTGTTAAAATTTTCATACCTTGAAGGTGAAACAGTGACATGTGGAAGTATGTACAAGTTCGCTATTATGAACAGTCTTGAAATAAGTCACCTTGGGAAAAAGTGCATAAGTCCCAATTGGTGAAACCAATTCTTCTCTAACCTATGTTGTTAGAAAGAGGAAAGATAAGGATACCTGATAACGAATATTTAGATACAGAGGAGCAGTAATTTAGGAGATACCGTAGAAACAATATTAGGCATTTCTGCAGAAGAAATTGGAAAACTAGGGCTTCAAGTTCTGGGAGCTTCCCTCCACTATTTTGAGAAAAGGAGTACATTGGACAACTCTCCTTGAAGAGGTCCATATTTATATCCAATCAAAATTTTTATATTCCAAGTTTTAAAAATTATGGTTTCTCTAACAAACCCTAGATCAACCAACTCTGGAACCAGGACATACACCTCAAATTGGTAAGATCTGATCTTTTGCTATTTACATTTGAGGTTCTCATTTCAAAATGACTAATCACACCAGCTTGATGAAAATCTTGGTGAAGCTGACAACTTCCAAGTATCGAAGTATAGGATCTCTATGATCCTTGAATAAATTGACTTAGATCAGTATTTCAGTAAGGAATTTCTAAGATCCAGAGGGAGACGAAGCTAAGGCTAGAGTTAAGAGAATCATTGAATAATCTATTAAATATCATCTCAGCCCTCATGTATCATCCTTGAAGACACCAAAAGGAATTGTTCGATGTTATGACAAAGTAATCCAAGAAGAATAAGATATTGTTATAACCATCTTGAATGGCCTCCCAGGATCATGGGATTCATTCATTTGAGGAATGTGTACTAGAAGGAAGTGGTTACATTTAGCAGACTCTGGGAAGAGTGCACACAAGAAGAAGCTCAACTCATAATAAGAGAAGAGAAGATGGGAGCAACTATAGATCAATCTCTCACGGTTAAAACAAGATCCCTCAAGCAATGAGGAATATGAAGGAATCAATTCTTGAAGAACCTCTTATCCATCTTAGCATTTGGATAAGAAATGATGATGTCATGAATAAAGAAGATTATGAAGCCGAAGGCTCAAGAAGGAGTCTACCCACGAAACAAATAAAGATAAGTATTTGAATTTTCTTTTCCTATATATCCAGCTGTTTATATGACATTGTTTAGTTGTGAAATGTATTATGCATGATAGAATGTCTGCATTAATGAAAAATATGCTATTAATATGAATGTTATGGGTAAGTATCCTATAGTTCTATACAACACTCCATTGCTACTTATCCAGGATGAAACCTCTTTTCTGAAATATTGGGATTAGTGCACAGTCTCAAAAATGTTATGGTAGAGATGGAAGGAATCTAGAAAGTTTCTATGTATATGAGATATGGATGAATGTTGTATTGGATAAAATAGTTGCATGATTATATCTTTATGCATAAGAATTTTCCATTATGAATATGCCTTATGAAATTTTTATAACCATATAACTGGTGCATTTGACTTGTAGGAAAGATCATGTACAATCTCCTACAAGAAAAGAAGGATGAGACTTGTTCCGAAGAACACATCGACGATAGTTCAAGATTCACTCCAATAAGAATACATGAAGAAGAACCTGAAGCTTCTCAAGCCAAATACACCATGGTGAAAGAAAGAGCTTCAGAAGAATATAAAGAGAACAGTAGATCCACCACAAGAGATGAAGACCACCTTGGGCACGAGAAATAATCCAATATGAAGAATAATATGATGATACTTTCAAATAAAGAAAGAGGCCTCAGACACAATGCAGTTATATGAAATTGTTGGTTATGTTGATTCGGATTGGTAGCACCACTGAGAAGAAGAGAAACCTGGATTGCTTCTTTAGTTTGAGATCCGATATCTGCTACTGGTTTGGAAGGATGCAGCCCTACATGGTGTTGTGTACAGCCGAGGAAAAATATGTTGCCACTTGTGAGGTAGTATGTTTCTTTTGAAAGATACTATTTGATTGATATGACATGCATTTTTGTATGATGCAGAGAGGAGTAGTGAAGCTCTAGTATGTGGTCTAGATCGAGATCTCTTGAAAGAGGGAGTGATGATTTCTAGAATAGCCGGTGAGACAGGTTGTATGAGCATAAATCCTAGAGAAGCTCGTAGGTTGCTCAGACGTAATCAGTCCTGTAGGTTGTACTCAAATGTAATCAGACCTGTCGAAGCTCGCAAGTTATCCTTGGAGGTAATCATCAAGCGCATATTCTTCATCAAGTCCAATGAAGAATCATCAACAACAACACCCACTAACCTAGAAGCAGAGCACATATTCAATGAATTAAGAATGAAGTAGCGCATGGAGCAGGGTGCGAGTAGTAGCACCACCACAACAATGGAGGCACAATTGAATCAGCTTATCAAGGCAGTTTAAATGCAACAGATGTGACAGCAAAGGAAATGACAAAATCTGCGTAGGAGGGATTCATAGAGGTAAGAACAAAAATAGATTCAATATATGATGTTGTCTTGAAGAGAGCACCGGAAAGTGTGAATGTGCAGGAGTTTGCATCAATCGACACTAAGCCATGACTTCGGAATGTTCAAATTCCCCCGACTGTGATTGACGCTGAAAGAGAGGAATTGAATACCTCATTGTAGCAGTTGCAAGACATATCATCGAATATCAAAGTGTTGTCCATGCAAAAGTTGGTACATATGAAACGAGTGTCCAACTAGGAGTTGGCAGATAGGTAAAAAGAAATCAACGATCGGTACTTGCGGTCGCAGGAAAAGGAGGAGAAAGAACAGACAAAGGTCGAGGACCTACAGCAAGCAAAGGAGAAGTTGATGGAAGAGACAGTG
This sequence comes from Pseudotsuga menziesii, assembly GCA_001517045.1. NCBI lineage: Eukaryota > Viridiplantae > Streptophyta > Pinopsida > Pinales > Pinaceae > Pseudotsuga > Pseudotsuga menziesii. The sequence goes on from LPNX010515050.1 coordinate 166,889, forward strand.
CAGGAAATTGAAGCACTGAAGAAAGCACAAGTGGAGCTGAGGGTGAAGAGCGCTGCGGAAATCACAGAGCTAAAGAAGGATCAAGATCGCCTTGTTGTTGAGAAGGCACATCTTTTTTATAGCAGACACAAAATGGAAGCAGTAGTTGTGGATTCCTATTAGTATGTCTTGGAGAGCTCTGCGGAGCTGGATACGGTGGCAAGAGCACATCAACTTGGGGCTGTTATTTCGAAATTGCTGAGTGAGAACAATATTTTGGAGGCTTTGGTGCAACCATCCACACCACCAAATAAATATCAATGTGGAAAAGAAAAATTGAATATCTAGCAACACAGCTCGATGAGATAGAGCAGGAGGCCAAGAAAGTGACAAATGCGACCACATAGTTCTAGGGAAGCGTAGTGCAGGAAGAACAGCTAGCACAACTGACCACACAGTTACAGGAAGCAAAAGGGAAGTTGGAGACCTTGAAGACATCACTGAGAATGATGCCACTGATGGTTCAAGTCACACGATCTGTAGAGCTGAAGGAGTTGCAGTAGCATGTTGGGAAGGCCCAGGAGTGTCAGTGAAATCTCACTAAACAATTGGATGAGTTTCAGGATATTGGCGCAGAGCTTTCTGGTAAGGCACTTACTACGTTATAGGAAGCACAAGAAGGAAAAAATGAGATCGCTGAGAAAATGGTTGAGCATCTAGTAACACATGATCTGACAATGAGCTAAGAGATAGAGGACAGAGTTAAAGCACAAGTGAAAGATATTACTCAGCAGTATGAAAATTTCAAGATCAAAATTACTGAGTATGGCATGTCTAGCTAGCGTGGCTCGAGGGAGAGCCACAAGATTGTGTTGGGGGCATGTTGGCAAGGGGTTTGGATACATTATTTGCGCAACATCGTGGAAGCTGCATAAGCTCAAAGACACCATGCAAGTGAAATATGGTGCGCAAGGTGGAAATTAGAATATTTTATATATTTTGTGTCACCTTTGGTAGTTTTGAACCATATTTTGTGTATATTGGTCATTATTTTGTAGAATCGGTTAAGAATTAGTTAGGATTTGTTTAAGTGGAACTTGTATGAAAGGCGCAAGTCTATAAGTAGATGTTGAATTTCAAATGTTATGAATTAAGGCATGAGTGACCTTAGTGCCTTTTTTAGTACTTTTGAGATTACTTGTTGAACTGTGAACTGTTTTGAATTTGTGATTTTGTGCGGAAACAATATGACAAGACAGAGGTTGATCTGAATCATTGTGTTCTTTTATGTTTTACTTTTTTACTATTTCCTGTGACTCAATGATGAATGCTCTATGAATCTGCGACATGGATCTATGATGTGATGTTTTCTTGTGTTAAATGACATTATCTAGTTGGATATGTTAATACATTAGTATGTTTATTGCAGCTATGATTGAATAATGTTATATGTTGAAGAATGAGAATGAATGGTTATGTGAATGCATATGTTGAATGATCTACTAAGTTGTTAATTTGATGTCACATTGTCCTCTCCTATTATGTGGAAACCTAGTTCCATCATCTCTCCCTCAAACATCTCGGGTGAGACCTCATCCGCTCTACGGGTGTTGCTAGACAGGATAAAACCTATTTGGGCTGGTGCTCAGGGAGATTGCAATGGTTTGGCTATCAACGGAGTGGGAACCCTCGTCGAATGGTTTTGTTGGTTAGATTTGTGCCAACAGATATCGGGGAATAATCCTAAAATTTTGAAGGCATAATTTTGGGTGCAAAAAATGCACCTAGCCCACAAAATCACACAAAAAAACCACCGTTCTGTCCTATAAAAACCATGCTCGATGGGGGGGGCGTAAAGTGGTACAAAGACATAGCCAAGACCCCAAAACTCAGAGAGAGCATGAATCCTAAGGTAGAGTACAGGAACGAATCTCAAGGAATTGTACAACCATTAATGGGAATGGATCCCGAGGCAGATTCGTATAGTCCATACTATTTGTCTTTTATGGAGGAGGATTTTTCTCGACTTGTGTGTCATAGGAGGCCTCAAGAAAAGGTAGTCAAGTTTATACTCATTTTTCTCAAAATTTTGAGAGGAATATAGTGGTGCATTATGTTTCTAATTCTGAGTGATAGAACTCAAAAGTGTTTCTAGAACACTCATTTTGTAATCTTTTTAAGACTTAATAAGATCATCCTTTCCATTGGAAGTTACCCGGAGATGCAGCCCAGGAGGGGTGAACTCTATTATCAGTTGTTTTCGTCATTTTATGAGTTGCATATATCCTTTATTTTCTTATGTGATTGATTTAAGCATTAAAATTTTCATCTTTTAAACCTGTTTATGAGTAATTAACATATAAATTTCACATGCAAATTAATGGTTCAAAAGACCTGAATATTTTCTTATAATTTGATCATGGCCTTCATCCATTCCTTCTTCTTTGTATCTTCTTCAAAAATTGCAGGTTGTTCATCAACAAGGTTTCCCATTAATGCCACATAGTTTGAGTAGATTATTTGTCTCTTGCTTCCTTTCGGTGCACCATATGTTTCAGCTTCTCTAATTATATCATGATCCCAAGTTGATCTTATTTTTGTTGAGATAATATCTTGAGGTCTTTCTGAAGGTCCTAATTGGGGTTATGATAGGTCATGATATTTTGGTACAGTATCTTCTTCAAATATTCTTACTGGTGGTTTGGTAGCTTCTATGCTTCTAAGTAGTTTCTCCCGACAGTAGTGGTAGGTTAAAAAGTGAAAATCCACAAAATTGAAAAATGGTTCGACAAAAATATGCGCCCTCCTAGGGCGAGTTGAATGATTCTTCTGTTTCAACTTTGTTATGGAGAAAACTTCCTATGGCTTGGGGTGTACCACAACAGACAGAGAAACCACAGAAATCAATCCCTTCCCCATATGCAAGAGAAATAAAACATCTAACACTAAAGGATCTCGAAACATACCTTATTCTGGACGGTTATAGTAGATCCCCGTTGAGCTTTTCCCAATCCCACTTGCATTAGAAATTCACTCTCAACAACAGTAAACAAGGAGAGCATGGTATATGATATAGTGTTAGGCCTACTCTAGCATATATAATCAATGATACATAAGCAATTAAACATATCCATGGATTCAATATTCATTTAAATGCACATCATTCGACAGGAAAAGATATTTCTATTAAATAAATCAGAGATTACATAAGTGACAACCTCTGTCGCCACGTCTGTGAACCGGAGAAACTGAATCCTCCACCTGGGCCTCCACCACCTCAATCCTCCATCTCTTGATAGAAAGCTCACAAGCAAAGGAAAGCTTGGGAAGAACACAAACTGCTCCAAGGGACAAAGGGATGCAGACTCAAGTATAAGCAAGCTACGGCAACAATGGACTATAGTTTTCTTATATACAAAGGGTTCCTTATATAGTACTTCAATCGGGTAATGGAAGATAAATTCAAGTGATCTCGAGGCATATGGAATGCCAAGAGACAAGTGACTCGGATCCACATCAAGGAAAACTCCAAAATATTTGGCCTTTTTCACACATCTCAATGTACGTGGGTTTATCGGTAATATCCACGTATATACGCAAGAAATAGATTAAAAGTTGCGTACAACAAATAATGAGTGTTTTTAGGGATGATCTTGGAGACATAAAAGGTACCAAAATAGTCCATGGGGTCCAAAGAGTCTGCAAAGGGACAGGGAAGGCCATAAAAGTGTGATCAACAATGTGTGCTAAAATCAGCTATAATAGACTTACTTGTGGAAGGTGTTTTCCGTAATAATGATGCCTAGCTTATTGAACTGCAAGAAAACCATTGCACAATGTCTTCTTTCAAGTTTTCTCTAATACCATGTCAATATTTTAAAATTTGTTATACCAAAACATAAGGATCTCTAAATAATAACAAGCACATCAGAACAAAAGAGAACACAAAGATTTATCCTGGGAAACCCTCACAAGGAAGTAAACCAATTAAAACTTCCTCTATATAGACTTCAACCAAGTATAGTGTAAGACCCAAAGAATAAGACTAGATTGCTTCCTCTCCTCCAGATGGACTACTTCATCTCTCTAGCGCAACTGCTTGAGTGTTATTCTTGTCCAAATGAGGGAGGCACCTCTCCTATTTATATTAATCAGTTGAGAGGCCTAATAACCCAACAGGGTGGACTTCTCCTTGCTTCTAGGGCTAACTTTCCTTGGAAGACTCAAAAATACATTTTAATAATACTTTTGTGAGTACTACTGACTCGACTTATAACAAAGGTTTTACTACATCAATGAAATCCTTAATCAGCCGAAGAACATCTCCAGAAGGGGTAATAATAATAATAATAATAATATAAAATAGAATATCTTTCGCATTTACATTTATTTAACACATATGGGCACCATTAGGATCTTCATGATTGAGGAAGGAAACCCATACCTTAGATTAGGGCAAAGAACGATGTATTGAATAACCACAATGTATCATTCCAATGTATCCTTGGCATCCAAGAAAAAATATTGCTACCATTATGAGGCTTTTTCAATAAGTATGGGTCTTCAAGCCTTCAACGTGATCATGGAATGAAACTTATCCTTTAGGCAAACAATAATGCATTCAATCGGTATAAATGATGCCTTAAATGGATATTTTCCCTCTAACTTAGAGGTATTTGTTTCATTAACATATTTTGAGCACTAGTTATTCGTCTAATAGAACCCTTACATACCTTAGATCCCACCTTAGATCCCAAAACATTGACAGTTAGTGATGTTATCATGTTCTGAATGTTGGGTATGGGTGTAGGGATATTGTAGATGGTTCAAGTAAAAATTATAGGTTTTAAGTTGCAAATGAAGATGATAGGAATCCAAAAAGAAGAAAATTTCCTTTTAACACAACATAAGACCTCCAAAGGGAATATTTGGCATCCAAACAGGAATATTATAACCATTATAATTTTCAAGCACAAAGTATGGATCCTTTTAACGCAACATAAGACCTCCAAAGAGAATATTTGCCATCCAAACGGGATTATTATAAGCATTATAATTTTCAAGAACAAAGTATGGATGTGATGGTTCATAACATGGTAGAGGGAGCAAAGATACACCTTACTAAGGAAAGGAATATGCATGACTTCTCATTATATTAATTAATTATTTGGAATAATTTTTTATTGAAAATATATTATGAGTTTTACAAAGCATAGTTAGTAGTAATTGAAGATTAATTTAGTAAAAAAAGTTTTTTAATTTTTATTTTCCCATTTTGAAGGAAACCCATTATATTACTCAATTATTTAAGATAAAATTCAGTTAAAATATACAAAGAATTACAAAACACAATTAGTCGTAGTTGATGAGTTACAATGAATTACAAAACATATTTTTGTTGGAAAAGAGTACAAGCATTATGAATTGACTGAAATATATCAATTATACGTTCTATGCCGCACCATATATGTGCTTATTTGGTTATACAGCGAATAGTTCATAACCTAGACATCAATATTCAAGTTGTGGCAAAAGAGAAAATCATTTGCGAATAAGAAAGGCAGCCACCATGTCGTGTGTATTGGGCATGTACTCTCCATATTTCCCAGCGGCTTGTTTGCAATCCTCCAGAAAAATTCATCTATCAGATATTTATCCCACCCCAAGTGAGCGCTCATGAGATTCTGAAATAGTGCCCTCTAATGCTTCGCTACAACTCTCCCAAACATCTCTTCTTCCCCTACTTTAACCTCTAACAATGGATGCAAGGAAAACCAACTCAGAACCCTTACGCTTTCTATTTCAAACGATTTCTCTGTTTGCACTTTGCTCTGTAACTCCTCTGCACTTGGACCATAGAAAGGCATGTTGAACGAATCCAGCTTCTCCTCCTCAATCAAACCCTGCCAGTCCAACTAGATCACATATTAGATATATTTAAACCTAATTATTATGATTACTATATTGAATTACATAATTTTACCTCGTTTACAAGCTCTTAAAATGCAGCTTCCAAGTGAAAAGCGCAAGCTCCTAACCCGCTTTGTTCCTTTATGTCCACGGAATTATGACCCAAGAGTGCCATGAACATGCATGCCCCTCGAATAATCTCTTCTACCCTAGCTTCTAAAAATCCTGCAAAGTCTTGCTTGAATTGGTTGAGATAGGCATCAACCACTACATAGGTTGAGGACCTACAACAAGCAAATGAGAAGTTGATGGAAGAGACAGTGCAGGAAATTGAAGCACTGAAGAAAGCACAAGAGGAGCGGAGGGTGAAGAGCGTTACAGAAATCACAAAGCTAAAGAAGGAGCAAGATCGCCTTGTTGTTGAGAAGGCACATCTTTTTGATAGCAAAGTCAAGTTGGAAGCAACAGTTGTGGATTCCTGTCAATATGTCTTGGAGAGCACTGCAGAGCTGGATGCGGTGGCAAGAGCACAGTGACTTGGGGCTGTTATTTCAAAATTGCAGAGTGAGAACAATATTTTGGAGGCTTTGGTGCACCCATCCACGCCACCAGAGAAAATAGCACCGCAGAAGAGCGAAATTGAAGATCTAGCAACACATCTCGACAAGATGGAGCAAGAGGCCAAGAAAGTGAATGATACGACCATGTAGTTCTAGGGAAGCGTAGTGCATGATGAACATCTAGCGCAACTGACCACACAGTTGCAGGAAGCAAAAGGGAAGCTAGTGACCTTGAAGACATCACTGAGAATGATGCCATGGATGGTTCAAGTCAAGCAATCTCCACAGTTGAAGGAGTTGTGGTAGCGTGTTGGGAAGGCCCATGAGCGTTAATGAAATCTCACTGAAAAGAGCGTTAATGAAATCTCACTGAACAATTGGATGAGTTTCAGGGTATCGGCACGCAACTTTCTGGTAAGGCACTTACTACGTTACAGGAAGCACAAGAAGGCAAAAAGGAGATCGCCAAGAAAATGGTTGAGCATCAAGTCACACATGATCTGATGACGAGCCAAGAGATAGCGGACAGATTTAATGCACAAGTGAAAGATGTTACTCAGCAGTATGAAGATTTCAAGATCAAAATTGCTGAGTACGCCATGTCCAGCTAGCGTGGCTCGAGGGCGAGCCACAAGATTGTGTTGGGGGGCTGTTGGCAAGGCGTTTGGATATATTAGTTGCACAACATTGTAGATCCTGCGCAAGCTCAAAGACACTGCGCAAGTGAAATATGGCGCGCAAGGCACAAATTAGAATATTTTATGTATTTTGTGTCACCTTTGGTAGTTTTGGACCATATTTTGTGAATATTGGTCATTATTTTGTAGAATCGGTTAAGAATTAGATAGGAGTTGTTTAAGTGGACCCTGAATGTAAAGGCACAAGTCTATAAGTAGATGTTGAATTGCAAATGTTATGAATCAAGGCGTAAGCGACCTTAGTGCCTTTTTGAGTACTTTTGAGAGAACTTGTTGAACTGTAAACTGTTTTGAATCTATGATTTTGTGCAAAAGCAATATGACAAGATGGAGATTGATCTGAAGCGCTGTCTTCGTTTCTGTTTTACTCTTTTACTATTCTTGCAACTCAATGATGAATGTTATGTGAATCTGCGACATGGATCTATGATGCGATGTTTTCTTGTTTTAAATGGCATTATCTGGTTGGATGTGTTTGCACATTAGTATGTTTATTGCAGTTATGATTGAATGATGTTATATGTTGAAGAATAAGAATGAATGGTTATGTGAATGCATATGTTGAATGATCTGCTAAGCTGTTAAGTTGATCTCACATTGTCCTCTCCTATTATGTGGAAAACCTATTCCGTCAGTTGTCCCTCAAACATCTCGGGTGAGACCTCATCTTCTCTACGAGTATTGTTGGACTCGATAAAACCTGTTTGGGCCAGTCCTCAAGGAGATCGTGGTGGTTTGGCTGTCGACGGAGTGGGAACCCCCATCGAATGGTTTTGTTGGCTTGGTTTGTACCAACAGATATTAGGGAATAATCCTAAAAGTTTGAAGGCATAATTTTGGGTGCAAAAAGGGCACCTGGCCTACAAAATCGCATAAAAAAACCACCATTTTTTCCTATAAAAACCATGCTCTAGGGGGAGGGGGGGCGTCAAGAGGTACAAATACATAGCCGAGACCCCAAAACTCAGAGAGAGCACAAATCCTGAGGTAAAGTACAGGAACAAATCTGGAGGAATTGTGCAACCATTAATGGGGACGGATCCCGAGGCAGATCCGTATAGTCCATACTATTTGTCTTTTATGGAGGAGGATTTTTATTGATTTATGTGTCATAGGAGGCCTCAAGAAAAGGTAGTGGAATTTATACTCATTTTTCTCGAAATTTCGAGAGGAACGCAGTGGTGCATTCTGTTTCTAAGTATAGCTAATAGAACTCAAAAGTGTTTCCAGAACACTCATTTTGTAAGCTTTTTAATACTTAATAAGATCATCATTCCCATTGGAAGTGGCCCGGAGACGTAGCCCAGGAGGGGTGAACTCTGTTATCAGTTGTTGTCTTCATTTTATGGTTTGCATATATCTTTTATTTGCTTATGTGATTGATTTAAGCATTAAAATTTTCATCTTTTAAGCCTATTTATGAGTAATTAACATATAAATTTCACATGCAAATTAATGGTTCAAAAGACCTAAATATTTTCGTATAATTCGATCATGGCCTTCATCCATTCCTTCTTCTTTGGATCTTCTTCAAAAATTGCGAGTTGTTCATCAACAAGGTTTCCCATTAATGCCACATATTTTGAGTAGATTATTTGTCTCTTGCTTCCTTTCGGTGCACCATATGTTTCAGCTTTTCTCATTATATCATGATCCCAAGTTTATCTTATTTTTGTTGATATAATCTCCTAAGGTGTTTCCAAAGGTCCTAATTGGGGTTATGCTAGGTCATGATATTCTGGTATAGTATCTTCTTCAATGTTTCTGACTGGTGGTCTAGTAGCTTCTACAGTTATAAGTAGTTTCTCATGAGAGTAGTGGTAGGTCAAAAAGTGAAAATCCACAAAATTGAAAAATGCTTCGACAAAAAGATGCGCCCTCCTAGGGAGAGTTGAATGGTTCTTCTTTTTCGACTTACTTGTGGAAGGAGTTTTCCATAATAGTGATGCCTAGCTTGTTGAACTGCAGGAAAACTGTTGCACAATGTCTTCTTTCAGGTTATCTCTGATACCATGTCAATATTTTAAAATTTGTTATACCAAAACATAAGGATCTCTAAAGAATAACAAGCACATCAGAACAAAAGAGAACACAAAGATTTATCGGGAGAAACCCTCGCGGGAAAGAAAAACAAGCAAAACTTCCTCTATATAGACTTCAACCAAGTACAGTGTAAGACCCAAAGAAGAAGACTAGATTGCTTCCTTTCCTCTAGATGGACAGTTTCTTCTCTCTCTAGTGCAACTGCTTCAGTGTTATGCTTGTCCAATTGAGGGAGGCACCTTTCTATTTATATTAATCAATTAAGAGGCCTAATAACCCAACAGTGTGGGATTCTCCTTGATTCGAGGGTCGACTTTCCTTTGAAGACTCAAAAATACATTAATAATATTTTGTGGGTACTACTGACCCGAATTATAATGAAGGTTTTACTACATCATTGATATCCTTAATGAGAGAAAGAACATCTCCGGAATGGGTAATAATAATAATAACAATACAAAATAGAATATCTTTTGCATTTACATTTATTTAACACATATGGGCACCATTAGGATCTTTATGATTAAGGAAGGAAATCCATACCTTAGATTAGGGCCAAGAACAATGTATTGAATCACCATAATGTATAGTTCCAAGGTATGCTTGGCCTCCAAGAAAAATCATTGCTACCATTATGAGGCTTTTTCAATAAGTATGGGTCTTCATGCCTTCAACATGATCATGGAATGAAACGTATCCTTTAGGCAAACAATAATGCATTCAATCAGTATAGATGATGCCTTAAATGGATATTTTTCCTCTAACTTAGACGTATTTGTTTCATTAACATATTTTGAGCACTAGTTATTCGTCTATCGGAACCCTTACCTACCTTAGATCCCATAACATTGACAATTAGTGATGTTGTCATGTTTTGAATGTTAGGTATGGGTGTAGGGATATTGTAGATTGTTCAAGTAAAAATTATAGGTTTTATGTTGCAAATGAAGATGATAGGAATCGAAGGAGAAGAAAATTTCCTTTCAACACAACATAAGACCTCCAAAGGGAATATTTGGCATTCAAACGACATTATTATAACCATTATAATTTTCAAGCACAAAGAATGGATGTGATGGTTCATAACCATGGGGTCTTCACGTAGTGAAACCATGTCATATCACCTTCGTTCATGGGATATTAAAGAAAACCCTTAATTTCACTAGATATTGATAATTATGTACAAATATACTTTTCTTAATCCCCCTCCCAATACATATTTCCAATTTAAAAAACCCTATTTTTAGGAAATATTCCATATTTTTACTAGAAACCCATTATTATACCCCCCAATACCTATAAACTCCCCATACCCTACTCATCACCCTCGAATACCTACAATATATTGACCTTAATTTTCATAATTAAAAAACCCCCCTTTATGAATGAACAATAAGATATTGCTCAAGAAGGTGAATCCTCCATGTTCATAACATGCTAGAGGAGCAAAGATACACCTTACAGGAATATATATGACTTGTTATTAAATTAATTAATTATTTGGGATAATTTTTTTATTGAAAATATCCAATGAGTTTTACAAAGCATAGTTTGTAGTAATTAAAGATTAATTTAGTAAGA